>VZTF01017492.1:0-278133 GCA_013397755.1 Cnemophilus loriae | reverse complement strand
GGAGGAGGAGGAGGAGGAGGAGAAGGAGAAGGAGGAGGAAAAGGGATATTTCTGTTTTCTAGCTTGGAGTGCAAAAAGCTTATAGTGAGAAAAATGCATCTTATAGAACAATTTTTATGACAGATGGGAGAGAAGCAAAAAGCAAATATCAAAAAAATGGGTATAGGAAAATAAATAAAAAAACAACTAGTGGAAAAAAGAAGAAAAATAACAGAAGAATGAAAGAAAAATTAATGTTAAAGACAGGGAAGTAAAAGAAAATTAAATGTTAAAAAAACCTCACACTAAGAAAGAAATCAGGAGTACAGAAAAAGAAACAAAAAGCAGTTGATTATTTTATTGATAGCAATTAAATACATTAATATAGCTTGAAAAATAAAGTATCATTTTCTGTGTATTAACAAAGTAATATTAGACATTTTTTTCTCAGCCTTTGTCACATCATGCCTTCTCCGGATGTTGAGATTATACATCATTAGGATCCATTCCGATGAAAGGCACTATGTAAATTTAAACTTATTAGCATAGTAATTGTGACATTTTCACAAATGCATCATGATTCACTCTAATTTATTTGTTATTTGAAATGATTTGCCAACTAATTTCTATAATTCTTGGTCTGCAGCTCATCCATAGTTCATTGTGAAGAACTGAAATTCATAATCCAAGCTATTTTGGTTGAAGAAATAATCATATGGTGATTTTTTTGTTTCCTCATTGGAGAACTGTGACTCTTAGAATATTCATTTTTTTCTCCATATATCGCCTTGATTACCAATTTAAAATCTGTTTGTAGCTAACAGTCTGTATTTTTCATATAAAACCCTGTGCTCTAGAAAGAAATCTTGCAGGAAACTTGTTTGTAAGAGTGGATATTGATGGAAAGTGAATAAAATAGTTATATCTACAAAGTCATTAAAATTCATTTAAAATTGCAAATGAATGTTCACAGTATGTTTCTTCTAGCATTTGCCAGCTCTGGAAATAATCATGGCCTAAATTACACCCAGGAACATGTGTGTACACCATATTTAAGACAGATTTAAAATTCTCACTAATTTATGTGTGAAAAATGGAGTTGATAACACTTCTAATTAGCTTGGTTTACAAAAGAGCAACATACTATTGTTCTTGTAAAGACAATCAGCTGATAGGCCATAATACATCAGCAGCAAATGTAGTTGTATCTGTATTCGTGAGTCTTTTTCTAAAATGTAGATTTGTTTGGAAAAATTCAATGTTTGATACAAGACATGACTCATTAAACATGAATTCACAGGAAACACCAAGCAATTTCTTTATTCTTAAGGCAAGGTTGTGTCAAACTCTGGGTTGAAAACATTGCTCATTATTTCATCTTACTTAGAAATATTGGGTGCATTTACATTTGTATTGAAGAACTGTCTTTCCAGCAGAAAGATTTTAATTTGAACCTATAATCAATCTCTAGATTCTATAATGGCTAATTTCTGTTTCACATGGCACTTTGCCATCAGGTTGTGTTCCACCTATAAAGAGGGAGATGAATCATAGCAAGGATACAGTAAGATGCCTCCAGATGCAGACTAAACTGGGATTTTTAAATTACATCCATGTACTCAGTTATTGGTCCTGTATATCACATGTCCATTTTTTGGTCCCCATAGCCACAGCCTCATCTTCATTGAAGATACAGTTTCTTTTATGACACTTTCTGCTGATGAGTGAAGTTTTCGCTAGGCAGAGAGTTTTTGTATAGTCAAAGACCTGAGATACCCAAATTTCACTGAGAATTTGAAATTAAATGGAAGCTGTCAACAACCGTTTGCTTATGTAAGCAAAATACCCCCACTAGTTGCGTGCATGTTGTGAATCTGTGTCCCTACAAACTATAGAATAAAGCGGCAGGTCTACACACAAGCAGAAATGCATGACATTCATAGGTAGGCTATAAATTTGCTCCAAGAATAACAAAGGATAATTTCTAATTCCATTACTTCATTTCATGTCAACTTGATGCTTGTAAAAAACGATAGAATAATTGTCTATGGGAATTAGTTCCTGTGTTCATCAGCTGTAAGTTTAGAGCCGCAGTAACAGGAGTTTCCAACACTTTCCCTGAAAAATGCCTCAATCCTCATTTTGAAGATCGATAAGAAAAATCATTCATCCACTTTTCCGTTTCTCTGCTTGATTCCTAACAAGTGGTAACTGTCATGATTTTATGTAGGTAACACACTGTGGGCTCGGATACACAGCCAGTCAATCCAGATGTGCAAGATAATGTTTAGATTAGTGAGCAGATGTTCTAGACAGCCATATTTTAAAAGTGCAGGGAATTTCAGTATTGCCTGTATATTCTGTGGTGCAAATATTTTTCTATTGTTCCCTGCACATAAAGGAATTACATTCCATTGAAGGATAATCAACTAATTAAGCAAATAAACTCATGCAAAATACACTATATACTAGATGTTTGATAACAAAATTATTAAAACAAGAAAGGGTTAAAGCTGTGAATGCAATTATATTGTCTAAATCAATGTTATTATTTCTCACTGAAAATGGATACTGTAATGAGATATTTTAAATGACAATATTCTGTGATGAAAGAAGGACCAGGCACTGAGGTATATGAAAAATAATTTTTTTTCCACTAAAAGCATGTTCTGTTTTTAGCTCTAATTATACTCCTCTAGGAGAATAAATTGAGCAGTTTGACATACTTAGAGGTTCTCCACAGAACATCAATAAACTTCAATAAACTTCAGCAAAATTTCAAGAAAATCAAGCTGTGTTTTGAGCAAACTTGATTCAAGTTATGGAAACCATTCAAATTGTACAGTTTAAAATTATTCTTGTCACTAAACATAACAAAAATACTGTTGCCAGTCTGATTCCATTTTAAGAACCTAGTACTCTTCAATTTAACATGAAAGCAAAACTCTGTGGGTGAAACAAAACCAGAAACAAAATTATCGACATGGAGGCAATCTGTCGAATCTCCTAGAGTCCTATCAGTATCTCTGTGAAATCAAACATGATATTCAGAAACAAGAGGAAGAAGAAACAGTGCAGTTGCAGTTTACTACTATAAAAGGTTTTCTTGTTGTTTTCCTTTCAACGCCATCACTTGTTCCGGGATTTAATTGGCTAGTTATAAAAGCCGCCGAACATCTATTATAGAACTCAACGTGGTACTTAAGCATATATATTTAGACCTTCACATCTGTTCCTAAGCCCCCACACACTCTTAGATGCAAAGAGAATTTACAATCCTGTGGAAAACCTTGAGTGTCAGATCATGTGACTAATTCAAAACACATTCAAAATAGATGAAGAGTGGGCAGAGCTAGAATCTAAATACACCCAAAAAAGCATAAGGAAAATATGTGGGCAGCTTCCCCTTGTGGTGGACAACACTATTTTTTATAGACTACGCTTACTGTATAGTAAATTACTTAATAAATACAAATTAGACTAATCAGGCTTTATGTAGAAGAAACTATCAAATACAACATGAAGAAGGTACCCTCTTACAAAGGGAGCATTGAAGTACAGAACAGGGTTACTGCTTCTCTTTGAATCAGCAGTGTACACCTTTGTGTGCGATGTAAATTTATTGAATGGCAGTGTAAAACATTATAATGTATTTATTAAAGAAATAGACTATCATGTTTCCTCTCTAAAAGGAAACAGCATCACATCACTGATTATCTTTTTTGACTGAGGGAAAGAAGACAACTTACATAATTCTCCTAACAAATCAGTAGTTAATCTTTTTTTTTTTCTGCTATATCACCCGAAATATTTTTGTCACTAGGGCAAGGAGAGGCTTTTGAAAGATCAATATCATAGCGTGCTCCTGTCATTTCTTTCAGCCACAGTGTTCCTGAGACTCTCTGACCATATATGTTCAAAAATCAGATGTGATAGCTTGTATTGTGAATCTCGGTAGCAGTTCAGGTATCATCTCAGCCACACCATAAGGGGCAGTTCAACACATAGTTTGGTATTTGTGGAAGACACTTTTGGCACCAAATTACAGGACTGAGAGTGTTAGCTACTTGAATGAGCTGATTGGCTGAACATTGCTAAGTGCTCTTTAATAAGTGCTCTCTTTATTCTTCTCATGTAGAAGGCTGGGTTACAAAGCTGACGGGCTTTGTAGGTGGAAGCAGGCAATTAAAGTCTCTTTCAAAAGTGTAAACCCCTGTAAACTGAACATAATCTTCAGCAGGGCGTTTTGTTTCTTGGACTTTATTTTAGTTGCTTTGAACTTTAACTCTGGTGTTAAATTGTTTTCTTCTCTTTTATTGGTGCAATTTCTATGCATACCTCCCACACACATCCAATACAATATACTTCGTGTTGCACTGTGCTTTGCTATTCTTTCAGACAAAATTTTCATTCAGGCTTGAGGCTTTTTCTACGCTCCATGCAATTCCAGTGCTCCTGAAGGGTCAGCTAACTGCACTAGGAAGAAGACTGCTCCTCCTTGGAAGCAGTAAGCATGCACCATCCTCTCTTGGGCTCACCCCTGCATCTCCCATACTAGTCCGCAACATTTCCAGGAGGGACCGATTTATTTGCAGATCTTCCCAAACGCAGGCAATTTGGTCACTGCCTTTGATCCCAGCAAAAATCTGCCAGGAGTGAGAAAAGTTTGCAGACATATCTCAGCTGATCAACACTCGGTCCAGGTGCACAATTCTACTACTCAAATTTAGGTAGCTGCCATGAAGACACCCGCATCTGAGCTATTCATCCTGGGTTCTGCTTGCAACTGGGGGAGGTTGGGGGGGTGAAGTCACTTAGAGATGCATCAGAGCTACCATCAAGTGCTCACATTAGGAAAAGTTAAACCTTATGCCTGGAAATGCCTAAGAGGCATAAAAGAGAAAGATGTTTGAGCAGAATGGAAGTATTGGGAAAGTTTTTTCTGGCAGATGGAGACTTTTCAACTGTCAGCATGTGAGAAAATGGGAAGCTGGCAACAAATGAAGGAAATGTAAAAGGAAAGAAGGAAATCTCTGTTCAAAAGAGGCTAGTCAAAATATATGAAGGCATGCACTACACTGAAATTCCTGGACTCCTAAATGACCCAAAATATTTAAGTATGTTAAGAAATCTGATGTTTTTCCCTAGATGGCACAGTTGTTTTTCTTTCTGGATTTTTCTTTTAACTAACTAAAATGCCGGTGGCTCTGCAAAGCTTGTAGGTTTGACTGTTTTCACCATCAAGTGTCAAAGAAGCAATGAGCTGTAAGCCAGAGATGTGACAGGGTGAATCTTCAGGGAAGTTTTCCTGGGAATCTTTAGATACCAGCTAGTCTTAAGGAGCTGAAGTTCTAAATTCCTATTTCTATCAGCTGGAAAGTCTTTTTGCTTAGACAGCATGCAGAAGAGGCCATGAAAAGTACTGAGCCTGGTATGTCCTTGGAAGATAAAGGCTCATGACCCAAAACAGACCCAGTGCCTAAAACTACCAAGTATTTAGCTGCAGTGTTTGGCCAGAATTTACTTTGCAGAGTGTTTGATCTCGTGCCAAAGTAACTCTCATTCTCCTACAAGTGCTCCTTTACAAATCTAAGGTTGTATAAGAGGATTTAGATTGTGGCAGTAGAGCATTTAAGAAATAAAACATGATCTAATAAGCAAAAATTCCCATTTCACTGACAGTATCACTATGTCTTAAGACATTTGTTCTACTTTAAATAGGCCTCCAACACAGTGACCCACACAACCAATAAGAAAGAATTTTGCTGAGTGAAACTAAGCATTTAACCATCTATGGGAAAAAGTGGGTAAAAGAAATGAAATTAAGAAATGTTTTTGCACCTCAAGGTGCAAATCTGCAATTGCGAGCATAATTAAAACCTGGAATTAACAATTTTCCTGGAAAGTAAGAGAAATTTCATTGTTCTAATAATCTGAATTGCACAGTATGCTGTAGGTTATAATCTCAACATGGCAGAAAAATGGACAAACTGGCCTTATGCCACTGTTAGTATCTAATTCACATGACACCAGAAGAGGCTTGGTCAATGCGAATTTGCATTTGAATTCAATGGACCCTTGAAGATCTACAGGCAAAGAAGAGAAAGAAGTGCACTCCTACATACAGCAATTGAAGATTTATTAATTATGGAACAAGTGTTTACATCTCCATTTGAATGGAATACCATCCTATTTCTTTTGCAGGTCTTGAGCTCTTCAGTGTAAAGACATTTGAAGCTGGCCTTAATTCAGTTCTGAAGGTCTAACAGTTTTTTTCAGTGCCTGTAATTCAGTTCCTGAATTCTCAGTCTATAATGAATTGAAACATGTGCTCTTGACACACCATAACTACATGATTACGTATGTAAAGAAGTACTCAGGATCTTAACTCTTCTGTCAAAATATACAAAATGCAAGTGCTAGGTTAAGAGCATATGTGAATGCCATCACAGAAGCTGATCACACATTTTCCTTTCAACACTTCTTTTCATCTGTATTTAGCATTTAGCAATAGTATCATACATTAAATGATTCGGAGCCTTCGCAGGTGTAATTAAGTGAATAAATACAAAAAGAATGGAGGACATTTACCTCTCTAGCAACAACATAATATTTATCTATCAGATATTGAGAAAATGAATATTTGATCAGTACACTTGTTTTTTTTCTAATGTTACAAGGGTATCAAGCAGCCACAAAAAACAATCTTAGTAAAAATCTTAGCTAATATGTAATTTTCACAAACTGACACAAAAACTGTTTAAGCGAACAACAAATTTCAGAGAAATTTAGCAAAAAGTTTTATTTAAAAAAATAATTTAAATTCAGATAGCAAGAAAGAAGGTATGTGTGTTAAAGAAGACTGCGGTTCCAGGAAGATCCCTATAGAAAGTTTAAGGGCTTAAATTAACTATGGTCTTATAGAAAAAGGAGAAAGGTGGAATATAAAAGTCCAGAGCTGCATTTAGCACCAAAAAAAATTGCTGAGAAGGCAAGGAAGTATCCCTTATACAATGCAGCAAACCTTAATATTTAATTTTAACCCCCCAAAAATATTAGTTCTTAGCCCTTCCTTATCTGAAGATATTAATTGCAGCTGTAAGTAGTTATCAGCTGATCATTAAGGCTGGAAGTTTTTTTAGGATTTCTCCAAAGAACCAAAGATTAGTCACATTCCCTCCCATTTGCCAGGCCTGTCCTCTACTGAGGAAAAGCCTTTGGCTAGAAGCAGCTACTCCTAAGCCTCTGGCTTCATTGAGTTCCCTGGCTCTGAGCTGTCTGATCTTCCAAAGCCTATCGTGATGAAAAGCTGTGCTACCCTCCAAACCTTTAAAACAAGCACGTGCCAGCACAGTGCAAAGGCTGAGTTGATTAATGCTTGTAAGGGCTTGCAAACATTAAAAGTTTACATTCAGGAAAATACATCCAGAACTACCTGGGCCTTGGAAGCCAAAAGGCCCTCTGGCCTCCAACTTGCTTGGGTGCTTGTTATAACACATTCCCAAGGCCAGATTTTGCAAGGCTGCCCGTGCAAACTGGTGACACTTGTGAGCAGAGTTGGCACGAACAGCTGTGGGTTGTCTTGAAAACAAGTAATTTATGGTTACAGGAGAAGGGATGAGAAAAAGACATGCAGTATTTCTGCCGCTGATTGACATTACCATATTCAAATTCCTTTACTCTAACTGTACAATATATTTTCCTATAGGATTTGCTTGATTCATTGGAGGCCAATACAATTATTTTTGACTTTTAACCACTCCAGAGCAAGACAGGTATTTTTCAACACTTTCTTTTTCTTTTTTTTTCAGTAAAATTTGCTTTAATTTGACACCGAAAATATCTTGACAGTTTTCTTTCTAAAGAGAGGATATATTTCTTAGCCTTGTTTTCAGAAAAGAAAGGACTTAAACTCACAGATATAAAATTATTATTATTTTTCATATTTCCAAACTTACAACAATTTCACCAGCAGAAAAACTGCAGAGTATACCTCCACATGATAGATATAAGTCATGCTGCTCAAAGCAGATCAAGAAAGTGCTTGTATAATATGATGGTGGCAGCAGGATTTGGGTTAAGACAACATGTATGGCTACGATTAATCAGACCCAGGCACCAAACCGATTCCACAATGATTGCCTACCCATGTGGCATTTACCACATGGCTAACATGGGAAGTGGGAAGCTTTGTGCAGGGCTGGAACAGTATATGACTCACATGCTAATTGTCCAGAAACTAGTTCCCTCTTTTTATCCTGTTGCTCATGTCAACCACAACTAGAAGGCAGATCTGAAAATAAATAAGAGTAAATGGGGGACCCGGGGACTGACAGATCCAGCCTTTCGTAATTGAACAACATTGCTGCTTGCATAATTTCGCCTCGTATTTTTTTGAAGAAATTGTTCCTCATGGTTTCTCTGTATAGACAGTCCTGTTGAAAGCAAAGACCAGAGTTATACTGTGGGATTTAGGAGTGCTCTGTTGTGGCTGAAAGAGCGTGAACATCAGCCCTCTCCTTCTTACCACAAACCCAGGTTTCCACATAAGGACATCTGAGTCCAAGCAGGAAGGAAGTTGTGGTACACTTTAGTGCATCTATAATGAGATAAGAGGGGGGACCAGAATTTCATTACTACGTAGAATATCTATCACACGATATAAACACACCTGACATGTGACTTTGCAAATGTATGAAATTAATCTGCTAAGCAGAATTAAAGGAATCTTGAAAAGTGTCGAACCAGCACTGTGTTCAAAATTCTGAAATCCCACTTTCCGAATTTGTTCCCTCATGCCACGTACTTATACTTGCCCTCTTCATCCATTAAAACACAGCTGTATTAGTCATGCTGGACAGGCACACAGCAATACACAAAATTTCAGTTGTGCTGAAATGAATTGCTTGTGGTGGATCAAGGTGATAAAAGTGGGCTATCTTCTCTCCCTCTCACATATAGCTTCTTGTTCAAACACATTAAAAAAACAGAGAGCTGACACTCTGAGGAAAGCATCCACAGTTTCCTATTTTAAATATAAATTTAAAATATAATTTTATAAATTATATAAAATATATTTATATTAAAATATAATTTAATATAAATATAAAATATAAATATAAATTTGGAATATCATGACTGAAAAAAAGCAGATGATCTGAAAAGTTCGGAATATTTCTCAGTCCTTCAAAGTTAAGATATCACATTTCAAAACCTTGATACATTTCCTTTAAAGGGCAGAAGTCAGAAAACTTGAAAGTGGCTCATCCATTCTAAGTGCCTACTTTCCAACTGAATCAGTCTTTTTCTAGGAGATTCTTTCAGTTGGAGGTCTGTTCCTGAACTATATATAGAGATCACATCCCACTGCAATATTTGGAGCCACATGTGGAAACCAGCTGAAACAGCTGTCTCATATTTTGAAGCCAGGCTATTAATTGTTAAGTACTCATTCATCCCATTCACAAACCTGTATCTACAGAGCTTTATAATACAAGCAAAAATAAATATTCTATGAAACATCTTGGCATGGAGCAGTATTTCCAAAGACCATATTCTGCACAACCTTAAGCATGCCTGCATAGGGAAATTGCCCATTACAACTGCAGTGGAATAAGCTTTCCCTGTAAGCTCTACCAGAACAGCTATTCAATGAATACTCCACTCCAGAATAAAAGCGATTTAATATCAAAATAATTATTCCACTGAGATTTACTTTGACATTGGTAAGCTGGACAATTTCCTGCTTCCAAATTTTCTGTTCCAACAGGAATACCTACCCGAAGGTTTTAATTGTGTACTAAAAATAGAAAAGAAGTCAAATGTTGTTTATGCTTTCGTTATACTTCTGTTAAAATTAACATTATTTACTTGTTCAAATATGGTCCAATTTATATGATATTATTAATTATTTCTACACTGACAGAGATCTCGCAATTCAGCAATCAGTTGCTGCACATCTCTAGCAAATATTGCAGAATAATTTGCTGGAAGGATTTAGTTCATACCATTCTTACATTTTCTTAAAAAAGCAGAACTACCTTTTAGACTGGCTTCAATAAAATTACTTCCTATGCATATATAAATAGGGAATTTATACATAAAACTGGAAAGTATTTTGGTACAGTCTCACTCCATTTGGATATGACAATGTTTTCTTTTTGCTTTAAAGACTTTACCTGCTAGAGACCATGTACTGGAATTCACTAGATAACATTCTTATATTTAGAAAAGATTTTGTGTGAAATATTTTTAAAGGACAAACAAGTGTGAGTAAATATTTCTTTCATGCACCTGTGCCAGAAATGCTAAAATTCAAAGGGAGTTGAAGGTTTCGGTCACATCATGCTTTTGCTCTTAGTTTTCCCTTTCTCCATCATGGCCTTCTCATTCCTTTCTCGGATATCACAAGTTAAATGAGGACTGTTGACTTTCCATTGTATTTTCTGCTTATTTTCAGCCTCATAACAGATGCTTATTGTACTTCAAACATTTATGATGGAACTTAATCTTTTATGTCATGTAAATATCTATGATTGAGAATTTTCACATACCTATAATATGAAGTAGTTTATGCAGCATAAGTTTAAACAACTGAAGAGCTTTTGTCTTCCACCACTTCCTCTAAGGTATATATGAGATATGATCACACAATGGGGATCAGACACATGCTGAACTAATAGTCACCTTAACTGGTGACTTGAGGTCAAATTGACAATAGAAGAGAAAAAAAAATTTCTCATGGAAGTCCAGTCTCCATAAAGTTCACTCCTCACCTGCTTGTTTGAATAGTGAACCAAGGAGAGAGAGTTTGGTTAGCCGATGTACGTGGAGACACTTCAAATGCAACAAGGAAATTATCTTAACAAGCTTTGTGATATCTTTGTACCTGAACACCCCTAGAAACTTTGGTTGCATTTAATCAGCCTAAAGACTTATCTTTTTCATATTGAAAATATTTGAGGGAAAAACCTTTAACCCAGAAAAGGGGTAGAAGATTGAATAAAAAAGAAAATGAACAATTGCATAATTATTTCAGAAAAGGATATAAAAAGTTAGCATAAATTCCATATTTCATTTAAAGAAGTTTGTCTATACTTGTGTCCTCGAGCAGCACCCAAAAAGAAATACAAAAGACCAGTCCCGTGGTATTATGCAGTCTAATCTCCTTTTGAAGATCATAACCCTCTTTTAAATCTGGGAACTAGAGTCATTCTGAAACAGGTGCCAGAGGATTCCTGTTCACCCAGGAGAAGACACATAAGGTACTGGCCATATCTTGTTTCTACCGGAGCTTGAACCACATCTGAGCTAGAGGGAATCACTAATCATCATGTTATTAGCTATTCTCCCCTGCAAACCAAGCCAAGGTACCAAGCTCCAAGGGTTAAACTCAGAAAAGCAATCGGTATCGTGCTATCACTGAGAGTCATAAAATCATCATATAGTTATAAAGTGAATATTTTTGCTATTGATGTTATAGCTATTCTAGCAAGATGAAATGCATTTCGATTCTTTTAGCTCAGTTTGTGTATGTGCCTGTGTCTGTGTAAGATCTAAATATTTATTAGACCACTGTCATTGGAGAATGACTCTGCACCTTCTGTTAGCCCTCGGGTAGGAGTGCAGAAATTAAGCTTCTGGGCTTTAAGCTAGAGCTGTAATATTTTAGTGAAACAGATTCTAAGTGTACCTTTTCTAACATGAAAAATCAGATATCAAAACTGTGATAAGAAAGAGAATTACTGTGTGAACTTTGACATGGAAAAACAGTAAAACAGGTATCTACTAACTCCTTGCTGCTAAAATTTTGGAAGTTATTCTGATGCCTTTCAACAGAAACTTGAGTATGTATGCAGTTTTGAGCACCTATGAAAAGGTGGGAGGGGTGATGCGGGGGTGTTGAATACCACTAGCATTTAAATGTCAACCCTGGCTGCCTGAAGAGGTATTTATGTGCCTACATTCTCCTTGTGAATCTAGGTCTTTAATGTTTAATGTGGATGTTACTGATTGCTAGAGTGAGATGAATAATTCACAATTAGCAATGTATTCATCCAGCCTAGCTCTTTTCTGCTTGCAGAATGTGCAAGAGTAAATCTAGATTTTCCTGAATTTATTTGCTTTATTCCTTTAGAAAGATTGCAAACAGCCTCTGTCAGAGATTTGCCCATCACAATAGAATTCTCAGCTTCATAAATTAAACTGTAAGAGTTCAGATTATTTGGTGCATTTTTCTGATCTCTGGTCGTGGTTTCTAATAGGTTTTGAACCTCTTGGGGAGCTTCAGTAGATAAAGAAGATTAAGAAATTTTAGAACACTTTAATTCTTATCCTCTTTAGTCACACAGCTTTTCAGGAATTCATAGCCACCAATATTAGTTTTCTACTGAATACCTTTCCTAAACACTGAGCTGAAGTTACCTTTTCTTTCACTCTTTTGGAAAGTCTTTGAATAGAAGACTTATGAACTTGAGTAAGGGCAGAGGGGGAACCACAGAAGCCTAACGGATCAGTCTCAGTCCCCACTTTTGTTACATACCTCTTCATTCTCTTGGACTGCAAATTTTGACAGTCAATGCATGGCATTGCTACCTCCCAGTCTGTAGAAGTCCCCCATTCTCAGTGGGACAGCTGGGTGCCACTGTTGTCCATCTCTCTGAGTGATGTGCATCTCTGAAGCTGCTCTTTTATCCTGAAACATCAAACCTGCACTGCAACAGGCAAAGTTAATCCAGTTAGATTACAGTAAATCCCTAAGAACACAAAAACTATTTTTGAATCAGTTTTGCACCCAGGTGTACTGCCTCTCTGTTTCCTCTGTACAGTAATAAATGTCACCTATTGTGTAAAATGGTGCAAATAAAGCCTGTTTGCTCAAGCCTTTGTTGAAAGCAAGTGCAAAAGGAATAGGAAACGGACGTAGAACTCAATCAAAAATGCACAGAAGATATTTTAGAGTATTTGTCTAGCTCTTAATGATTAAACAACCAACATGTCAAGCAGTTGCCATGCAGAATACATTCACTGCTTGTTTGGCAGTTTAAGACACCTAATGTACTCCAGTGCAAAATGCTGATGTTTTATTAACATATCAAGCTTTTTAATGTGTCTTTAATTAAACATTAAAAAAATTCTCCAGGATAAATGTTTTGATAAAACTCCAGTATTTGTCACTGCCTTCCAAGCATGTGCCCTATCCACTAAATCTCTACAGAACCAAGTGCACTGTAGCAATGGGAATACTCCAGATGTCCATCTCGGTTTTAGAATAACAATGATTTTGCTTCAGTTTCTTCTCTGGACAGTCTCATCTCTTCTTTCTCTGGAAGTGGACAGGTTCATATTGTCTGAGGTTTAAAACAGGCAACCTATTTACAATCAGAAATCAGGTGCTTGCTTCTTTTATCAGATCTTGGCCTAACCTGGCTGGATGCAATGTAGACATGTCACAGCAGAAAGAGCAGGGCCTCCTCTACGAATGTCCCAAGGACCCTTTTCACTCCATGAAGTTTAGAGAAACCTTGAAAATATTAGAGAACACTTCTTATACACATATTTTGCATTTATTATAGCAGCATATTTTGACGTTATGCTACTGGGAAATAAGACAGAGGTCAGTAACATGCAACAAGGGATCCAAAAAATATAGCAACTTAATTGCTGCCACAAGCAGCTGGACTTGAATGAATATTAAAACCTCTTTTGATGTTCAACTTGTAATAGCATTTACATTTCACATACTACCCAGCTTCGATAATCATAACATCAGACTAAAATGTCTGTTTCCGGTTAGCTTTAATTTCATAAGTTTACATGTAATTTCTTATGTTTCAGTGTAGTACTTCAAATTTCCTCCAACCTGAAAGAATACATAAAAGCCCCTAAAATGCTTTTCCATATAATAAATAAATAAATACATAGATATATAAATTACAGTTCATAGCTATTTCTTTAAAATTTCGTTGATGGGAGAACAAAACTTTCATTAGTACAGTTCTTAAACTTAGATCCTCTCACAACTTGAGCACAAGGGTAATACTTGCAGGACACAGGTGATACATAAACCTTTAGTGTGGACTTTGATTCAGGAGAACCTAACTTACATTCTTCCTGGCAACAACACTGCACTGATAATGGATCACAAGAGAGCACATCCAGGGGAATACCCAAGTCAATTGCAGTCCTTTACATTTCGTTTACAAAAATACTAACATGTGGTGCTTATTCAAAGTGGCTATGTTTCAGTATATTTCATAGCCTAATATAACTAAGAGATATTCATGCCTTTGAGCATAAAACATTTGAAAAACTACAGTTGCTACAACAGGTAACTAAATAAATACATGGAAAAATCTTTTCATGAAAATTTCAGAAGAATGAAATTTTCCCACACCTGTGGCAAAATAATACAAAGAGAGGATGTTTTAAAGGAATATTCCAGTCACAAAACCCCATATTCATAAGATCTAGGCTGGTCCCCATGAGATGAATAAAAAATACAGTGCTAGAGTTACAGTAACTCCCCCTCTTGAAAAAAGAGAATCTGATAACAAACTCAACTGACAATTCTTTCTTTGGCAAAAGCTTCTTGAAATCCAGAGGCTTTTGAAAGTTTTTGCAAGGCTTTTCATCAAAGATCATGGAATCACTGAGGCTGGAAAAGACCCTTAAGATCATTGAGTCCAACCGTAAAACTGGCAGTCATGTCCACAAATAAACCACGTCCCTAAGTGCCACACCTACGCATTTTTTGAACACTACCAGGAATGGCAATTTCACCACCTCCCTGGGGTCTGTTCCAATGCCTGACCACTCTTTCAGTGAAGACATTTTTCCTAATGTCCAGTCTAAACCTCCCCTGGTGCAACTTGAGGTTCTTTCCTCTCGTGCTATTGCTTGTTATTTGGGAGAAGAGATCGACCCCCCCACCCGGCTACAACCTCCTTTCAGCTATCTGTAGAGAGCAATAAGGTCTCCCCTGAGTTTCCTTTTCTCCAGGCTAACCATCCCCCAGCTCCCTCAGCCGTTCCTCATGAGTGGTGCTCCAGACACTTCACCAGCTTCCTTGTCCTTCTCTGGATGTGTTATGGCACCACAAAGGCTTTCTTGTAGATCTACTGTAGGTCCATAAAACACTATTGCTATAAGACTCAGAACCTTATATTCTTGCTGTCTTCTTAAAAGACAGGCTTTCACCTGTAATGTTCATTGCTGCTAGGTAATATATGCCCATAATTTTAGATTTCCTGCCAATAACACTTCAAGTGATAGACTCCGGTTGTATAACTTTCAATTTTAAAAAAGCATGACAACTCTAGTAAACCAAGATGAAATTTCTACCAGTTCAATTTACTCAACATTCATGGGTGAATCTAGCGACCTTGGGATTTTCTCTGCTTTGGATGGTTGAAATCAGGTGTGTGCCTGTAATAATGAGCTTTTTTTCAGAAAAGAAAGGGAAAATAACCACTTTTTCTCAGCATCTTTCTCTAATCTTGGCCTGGAGATGCCATTAATGAGAGTCAGATGACTGTGCATTCCACTCTGCTTGTTTTCTCATCAGCTTTCCTGATTTACTCAAGTCTCTCCTGATTGCAGTCTCTCACGAAACTTGAAGTTAGTAAGCATTCTAGCGATCTAAACATGTGCTCATTTGATATCTAAAAATGTACTTATTTGGTTGCTTTTAATGCAGGAGTTCTGGGGCAGGGTAGCCTTGTACTCAAGGATTGGATAGACAGAGCCTGTGGCATGAACTCAGCCCTACGCATTTACACTGCAGATTGACATGCCTGTGTTCAGCACTGAAAAGTAATCAGGTAGCTCCACCTCTCTCACAGTTTAGATAGTTCCCATCTAGCTGTACTCATTTTAATGGTGTTTATATGTTCAGCTGGCACTGGTGAATAAACCTACAAGGGAATTCTGGAGAAGCACTGAACTGAAAATTTAAGTTTCTAAAGGACTAATCTGTCGAAGAACAGAATCTTCAAGATACTAGCTGAGGCAAAGAAAATGCAAGGTGATTAAGCTATCCAAGGTTGCCTTCTGAAATCATACACTTCTAAAGGAAGGTCACATGGGCACTTGAAAGTGCCCACGAAAAGATTATATTTAATATCTTTGCTTTGCTACTGAGCATTCAGGAGACACTCCTGTGAATATGAACTCTGACAAAAATAATTTCATTCCAGCATACCCACTGGCTCTAGTGGCATCAACGTTTGATTAAGCATTCAGCCCAAGAGCAGGAAATTGCCAGATCAGTCCAAAATGGTGGCAGGAATAAGAAATGCTTGTAACAAAAACTGATTACTAGAACAGGAGGCATAAGATCATAATCTCTTATTATTGCTTCATAAGTAGAAATTTATGCTTTTAGGCCATTTGAATATTTTCTAGGAAGATTGACATATAAGATCTGAATGTTTCATGCTGTTTTCTGCATAAGAACAGTATGCAGTTTCAAGCATCAGTTAGATTTTCTCAGCTGTTTTAGTGGTTGTGTACATCCACAAAATAATCTGACTGTGCTATAAAGGTTGAATAGTACATAATATATAACATGTTAATTGCACCTCATCTAATCTCTATTTTATGATTAACAAATGTATTTCTTTTCTCATAAATAAAAATAGACAACTAAAAAAAATTAGAATAATCTGCTGTTCATATTAAGTAGATACATGTGGATTTTATTTGCACTGTTCTTCATTACCCAGAAATCAATTACATTAAATTCAAAATCCTCTGCATAAAGAATTAATAGAATCAAAAAAATTCCAATACTTTCACACATATGGACAAAACTTGATCCCTATGATATTTGCTGAAAAATGTCTTTTTTTAGAAAAGATGGCATTTGAACATTAACATTCATAATTTTTATTAAAGATCTGGACCTACATATCACAAAAGAATCAGAATCGTTATTCTTAGTGGGTTTTTCCACCTAAATAATAATATCTTAATACCAGTACTAATATTAAGTGACTGAAAATAGATATGAATGGGCAGTTTACTAAGAGGTCTCCAGGACTAGCTAAACTTGTCATAAGCCCAAGAAATTCTGGTAGAAGTGGCTTTTTCCCAGAGGCTGATGAAGATGAAGAAGACCATGTTTAATTACTGCATAAATAGGATAACATCACATATTTCTCAGCATATGTTCTCACAGAAGATAAAGGTTACTTTTGTGTTAATTTTCAAACTTGTTTTATACATAAATTATCATTGGATGGAATTAATTTGTCATTTCCTTTCAGGAGAAAAGATCTTCAAAGTACCACATGAAGCAGGTAGAGTTTATTTAGGCTGAAATGCAGAATTACTCCAACAGTATTCCTAGGAAACTTCCTTAATCTGTGCCAGTTCAGAATGCAGAAACATGGGGAGGATCCTGGTGAAGGTGGAGATGGTGGATGAAGGGTAGGCAGGCACAGATTTACCGTGCATGAGGTGAGGGTCTCTTTCTGTGCCATAGATAAAGTGTATGGAGTGGATAATAGTTTTGTCACATTCATCAGAGGTGCCTATTGCCACCATGAGCTGGCAGCCTCCCAAGTGTAATTGTTTAGACATAGGAAAGACAGAATTATGCAGATTTAGAGCAATTGTCGATAAAGATCAGGGGAGCTTTAGAGGGAAAAATCCCAGTAGCCTAGCACAGTATCTCCATAACACAAGACTAATTTTAACCTAGTAAGTTAAACATTGCCAGAGAAGACAAACAGTACAGAAACACAAAATGAGGTCAGGAAATTAAAATAACAATGCCAAACACAAGTGCATGAAAGCCAGGACTTCAATGAATGGCTTTCTTCTGATTTCTGTTTATAGTGCAAGCTTCAGAGCAGCTACAAGTACCTTTGAGTTCAGTTTATCCTTTGGGCTACTATATCCTTTTCACTTGTATGATCAGCTGAAATATAAGCACTAATACTCACCATTTTCCTCGCACAGTATTTGTGGAACACTTGCTGTTGTGGGCACAAACTGCTATTCTCATATTCACCCTACTTCTGCCCCAGAGCTACAGGGTGAGCAGGCAGGCAGGTGCACTCTCCTCATCTCTGAGACATCTCTGGTACCTTGTGTCTGCTGAGGAAAGGCAGGGGCATCATGCAGAAAGGCAGTGCAAATGGCGAGCCAGCCTACTCGCTTGCATTGCTTCAGGTCAGGAGTCATGTGCTGCTCTGGCTCATTCAGGTGGAAAAGGCTAATAAAAAGGGCCCTGTACTACCCAAAAGCACAGGAGGAAAAACAGAGGGATAGAGGGAAAGGAGTCACGTCACCAGCTCAGCATTGACAGAGTTTATACAGACCAATGCTTGAGCATATACGGCAGAGGGAATGAGGTGTCCAGTTGTGGGTAGGCGTTGTTGGATGGGCTGCAGGTAATTAATACTGGGAATAGGAAGGTCAATTTGAAATTTCATTCAGCCAAGAAATGTGATTTCTGATATTCTTCTTCACACGTCTGTCCTTCACAGAAGGGAAAGAGCTGCAGGGGAATCCCTGTAATATTTCCTAGAGAGTCTGACAGACAGCAGTTTACTCGGCATTCCTCCTTCGTACAGGAAAGTGAAAGAATAGAGAAACCATTAGTGCTGGGTATTCATATACTAATATATCAAGAACTGTTAATACTCACAGGCACCTTCACTGCTCAAAAGGTCTTTTAAAACCTAGCAATATAGTCTCTACAGTATGTTTCCATAGGATACTATTCCTTCAACATAACACTTTCAATTTCCCTCCCTCAAACAATCTATTTGTCCAAATCTATTTCAAAATTAGCTGGTTGTTATGCAGTGGCAATTTTACCAATTTTAACCAAACAATTAGTGTGGTCCAAAGCAGAACTCATCCTATCACTTGTACCAAGGTTGAAGGATAGACTTCTGCATTTAACAAACAAAGAGCAACTCCACCTAGTCTGCTTTTTCCTCAAATCAAGACCTGTTTTCCTGTAATTTATTTTAACTGTATTTCATTACTGAATATCATAAAAAAGTAATAAAAAGATACATATTATTTTCCCTCCAAGTGATGTGAAAACACATCTTATTGTATTTCTAATCTTTTTAGGCTATAACTTTATGATCAAACAGCTGTTGAAACAGTGAATTTTATCTTCATAATCTTAGCTAGTGATCTCTCTTAAAAATTGATACTATTTTTTGTAATATTAATAATTTAATCTACAAATAGCTACACAATATAGATGTTCTATTAAAACTAAAGGACGGTGCTGGCACAAGGACAAATGAATATAAACTGATTATGAATAAATTTAGGCTGGAAATCAGAAGAAGGTTTTTAACCATCTGGGGACCGTGGTTCAAAAATAGCCTCCCAAGGAAAAAAGGAAAGGAAAAAATGAAACAAACCTGTAGTGAGGGCAAGGAAGCATTTAATTTCTGGAAGAATTTGATTCCTGCTGTCTCAGCAAATGTTGCTTTTGAAGGCATATGCTCTTTGGTGTTCATGCTCAGTTTGGAAGGGTCTTTGAATCAACTAATGTTTTAAAAATTTTTGACCACATTTATTCCGTCCTTGACACTGTAATTATGAACAGCGTCCTTTAATGTTTATTTTAACATTTTCAGAAGACTTTTGAGTTTTGAACATTTTGCCATGAAAAACTGGAGATCTCTTCCAAAACCCCATGACATGTTCTTGGGATTTCCACATGAGGGAAATGATATGTCCATGCTTGAGATAGATTTATTCTTAGAGCTTTGCTCTTCACTACCTGTTCTAGATCTTCTAGATCATTACCAGCATTTTATATGTCTTTTCATACCAGTGAAAGCTCCTTTATTTATAAGAGGGTTGGTTGTTTTTTTTCTAGAGAAGAAGATTTAATTAATGTCTTTAACTTTTCTCATTCTCTCCCGTGTGGACTACTCTCGCCAAAGACACAAATACTGACATAAAATGTTGTCATTATTTCCATATAATTTTGCTAGCTACTATTTCAAATCTGCAAATTCTTTATGCATGTAAGCAAGTCTTTCCTTCAGCACAGTTTCCCCATGTCAGCCTGTACCTATAAAGCATTTGAATTTCTTACATCTTCCTGTTTGCCCTAATAACAGAAAAGGCCTGTACTCATGCTGCTTGTCAGATCATTGACATTTCTCCTCACATCACTTGCTTTTTTTAAAATTTTACCTTTTCTTTTCTGTATTTTTCCTTGTTTAGTTGTGCTCTATGTCTCCTTCAAGGACCACAGCACGTTTTCCTGGTTGTTATTCAGCATAAGTGTCAGGTCTCTGAAAGCATTTCCTATTTACCTTCTATTCCTGCACCAAAAGTTATTTAATTTTTAATGAGAAGGTCTTTGAACAAGACTTTTTGTCATTATGAAAAATGACTATTGTTTTCTCTTCTTACTCAGTCTGAACTTTTTGGAATATATATTTCTAGAAAATTTATTAAGCTTTTCTGACTCGAGGTCTGCCTGCCTGTGCCCCCCCACAGACTCAAAAAAATCGAACAGCTCACATTTTCACAAGACAACTGATTGTGAGAGGCTGTAACTCCCTCTTTTAGGAGAGACTTCTGACCTCCTGAAGATTTACTAACACTCTTGCTGGCCAAGTGCTATGTTGAAGCTCCTTTGAAGCCACTCAGCTCAGTCTTCTCTGGGAAGACTTGAAAATATTGTAAGCACTTGGAGTTCGTATTTTCCCTTCACATCTCTCTTTACTCAAGGCTTACCACAACCCCCTCCTGTACAGGCTCACATGTGTGCATGTACAAGTTCTCAGGAAAACTCTACAGGCATGTATTTGTTACTGAAGCCTTGTCACCTCGCTCATTCTGAGCAAGGAATGATTTTATGAATAATGAGATACTGTGAACAAGAGTTTCATACATGGAATTGCAGATGGCTGGTGACGATTTTAAAATATCAGCAAAACACACTTTTTCTCCCTGTTCTGCTACAGACTTTACTGTGACCCAGTCAAGTCAGCACTCCAGTTCTCCCAATGAATGGTCCTTCACAAAGGTATGAGAAGAGTAAGTTCACCAGTGACTGGTTGATGCTCAGGTGTTATGCAGACAGGGAGGCACAAACCTAATGTAGTATCTTTCTCCGAATCAGAAGGTTCAGCTGATTAGAGCATGACAGGCAAAGTGGGATGGTTTTGAACTGGAAGAGAGTAGGTTTAGAATAGATGTAAGGAAGGAATTCTTTACTGTGGGGGTGGTGAGGCAGTGCAACAGGTTGCCCAGAGAAGTTGTAGATGCCTCATCCCTGGAGGTGTTTAAGGACAGGTTGCATGGAGCTCTGAGCAACCTGATCTAGTGAAAGGTATCCCTGTCCATGGCAGGAGGATTGAAAGTAGACAATCTTTAAAGTCTCTTCCAACCCAGGTCATTCTATGATTCTTTGATTTTCATTACCTTTCTTTGTTGTTAGACAGTCAGTGGAAGGTTCTGAATTCACTTCAAATTATTTGAATGTTTCTTTTTTCCTATCTAAATTATACTCTTACTAGTGTTGTGGGTAAAGCAGCATAATTTTTTCCTTTTTCTTCTGTCTGAAAACTGCACTTTTCGTAGAGACGAAAAGTACATTGGAAGTTGTCCCCATCTCAGTCATTATTCTGAATGCAAACTTCCTATAGTCTAGGGCATCCAAGGCCAGTTATTGGATTATATATATTTGAATATTTTTGGCGATTATTTAGAGAGTTTTGTCCTTCCCTCAAATGAAGAAAAACCTTCATTTGTAAACAGAAATACTTGCAGATCTGTAGTGCATGAAGAAGGTGAGGAGAACATCTTTGGGGATTTCTGGAAAACTTATTTATTGTAAAAAAAAATGCTCTTCACACATACTGGAGAATATATTCTATTTCTACGTCGAAATAATACTGTTATATTCATTAGCAGTGCAGCATCAATATTCAAAGGCTTTGTAGACTCCACGATAGCGTACCTAGTTCAGAATTATCAGAGCACCACCAGATGTAATGCATAGTAATCTTATTACACATTGACAGCTTACACCCTAATGGCTCTGATGGAGCTGTTATGATGTATTGTGTCGTATCCTAATAGGGATATAGCACTAAAAACAGCTGTATCTTGACAAGCTCCACACAAACTAGATCTGAAGGATCTATGGCTCTTCATGCTGACAGTGCATCTAAGCTAAAAAAGTTTATATAAAATGAAAAATTAAGTGTTCAGGAGAGGTCTGCTTTAGTAACAATAATACTTTGTTCTTATCTAAGCCCTTCTGTGTGAAGATATTGAAAGACTTTGATTAATTGAGCCTTACCAACACTTCTGCTAGCTAGGAAATGTTTTAATATCCCCCCTCTCACGCTGAGGCACAGATATGTTCTGTGACTTGTCAAGGTCACCCTGCTAGTCTGTGACTGGGAACTCAATGTTCCTTGCTTCAGCCCTAAGCCTTAGGCAGAGAGTTCATCTTCTGCTGTTGTTTAGAAATATCAACAAACTCAAATTTCACCCAGTTATCACATTCAAACACTATTTAGTAATGTAAATTCATACTAATTCTAGTGCTAATCCTTCAGCACTGGTAGATAATAAAACTGGTGGTTTTGCCCTTGCCTTTCCTTAATTCCATTCATTAGACTGGTGACATTATATGTATATAACTTTTGGAATTTAATTTTGAGTCAGAGTGAAAGCAAAAGAAAGATTTTGTATTCTCTTGCAGGTTGGTTCAGAGGTGCCACAAGCCTGTGCTTCTACATAATTTAATGCAGTCAGGGTGACTGAAGAAAGAACTGCAGGACCATAAAATATAAAAACAGAGAGACAGTTCAGGTGCAGTGTAAAATGAGATTCTTGTACTGGTATCATCCTTTCCTTTTCCCATGGGGAGGAGGAGTTGAAGTTTTGAGCCTTTAAGCTCAAAATAAAAGAAAAAAAAAGAGCACAAGATTTTAGTACAAATGAATATTTGAATATTAAACCTAGGTAGATGCTGCTGGTTGGAGACATTTAAGGCAACCAGAAAAGTGAATAAGAGGTACACTGTATTTGTTCTCTGTAGCTGTTGCTATACAAGAACAGGGTACAAAAAGGCAAAATATTTTAAGTATAATTGGTCTAGAATGCAACCAAGAGATCTGTGCAATAGAGTTAATTTCCTTCTCACCATGCTACCTCTCATGCTGTCTTTCAGCAAACAATTTGCACTAACTCAAATAATCAAAGTGCCAGCATTATTCAGAAGTGTGCATGGGCATGAATTGTGCTCCTAATTTTCCCACTCAAAGCCCAAGCCACCAAATACAGCCTTCCACCAACAAAGATCAGCCAAAGGAAAAAGATTCAATGTGGCTTCCTCCAAGGCTCCGGATAGGCAGTTTTACTTCGTCCTTAATCATGCATATTTACAAGAGAAAGAAGAGTGAAAGACAGATACCAAGAGATGAGAAATAATATATTAAAAAATACACTGGCACCTGTTTAGAGCAGAGAACCAATAGCCTGTCACTTTCGTGTCATTACACTAAAACATAATTGGTATTATAACTTATATGAGGCTTACAAAGTCATGAAATATCAAAATGTAATGAGTAGTTTAAGACATGTGCTTGAGAAGGTATAAATACAACAATTTCCAGATCACATCCACAAGAGCTGCTTAATGGTCAGTACAGAAGGAGGAAAAAAGCCACGGCCTAAGGGGATGAGAGACTTAATGTCAGTTAATAACATTTCATGCAGCATATACATGTACACTTCCCCAAGAGAATTGCAAGAGGATAAAAGGATGAAGAAATAATAGATATCCCAGTGGCTCTTTTATACTGGCTCCTCAATTTAATCTAGTCTGCTTATTATAGAAGAGGAAATAATTCAGAAGATACATTTTTATTCAACATATTTCTTCTCTAGTCCAAAGGAAAATTTTCTCTAATTTGTTTAGTACTCCAAATGATTTATGAAATGTTTTTTGCATACAATGATGGGTCTGAAATGACTTCTGAGATTCGCTGTGTAAGTATGCAAACCATATTGATTAGAGAGAGAGAGAGAGAGAGAGAGAAGGGGCTCTGTACTTCAGTGAGTGTCAACTGAAAAATCAGGTATCCTTTTTAAATTTAGCAATTCTTTCAGTCATTCTGTAGTTTAATATTACTATCTACTGATTATTCAAGGGAGTGAGATAACAGAGCAAATTTACCTGCATATTTCTATTAATACAGTGAGTGCTTCTTCTCTGTAAGCCTGTGTTTTATATGAGCATTATTTTCTATCTAATCTAAAATGAATAAATACATAATAGATTTTCTAAAACTATCAATTTATCTTATAGGAATGTTTTTCCTAGGACAATGCAGGACAGTATTTTAACATTTTCCTAATTTTATTTCTAATCCAAACAGCACAGAAGCACTCGTTTATCCTTAAGAACGTAAATAAAATCCATTGATTTCATTGCCTTATGTAAATGTCTTATATAAAAATTATTTTCTCAGGAAAATAAAAATTATATTTAGGCATCTGTTCACATAAAATTGCACTATAAATCAGAATATTTGACAATTTTTAAACATTCACGTAGAATCCCTTTCACAGGTTATCCAGCTGAGTGTAATCATTGACACTGAATAATTTAAAAATCCTCATTATCAAAAGTATTTATTAAAGGTATCATTAAAATAATGCAACAGTCTTTATTTAAACACCCTGATCATGTATCCTAAACAACTCAAATTACCTGTAAGACCACTTCTGAATGGAAAAACTTTACCTGGATTTCTCCGAACAAGACGTACTGGAAACTGCTTGTGCTTTATAATTCTTGAATGGTTCAGAATAATAGAGTTGCACTTTATCATTTGTTGCAGTGTTTAGTTGAAAGATATATAGTATACAACTTTATTATTAAAATGTTTCCCCTATGCAACCCAGGCTTCCCGTGCCCTGATACCTAAAAACTTCATATGGTACATGATCGTTGGACTATCCAAAATGAAGGAGAGATTACTACGCCTCGCAGGTAGAAGAAATACCAACATATTCCTTTTATTCGCCATCTGTTCATTATTTTCCCATATAATCTCTTAGAAATAAGAAGTTTAAAGTTTGCTGTGCCCTGGTATTTGTTCTCTAACTCAATTATATATGCATTCCTTACCTTGGAAAGAAATGCTAACATATCTTGTAATATGTAACCCAAGGCTCATAATCGGATGGCTCTTCCTTACAGAGGCCTGTGGCAATGTAACTTACCAGTTAGGTAAATGACATAAAATGTGACACTGGACTTCATTTATTCCACTTCTATTTGCCTATGATAATTATTCTGTACACCCAGAAACCTACTGACTTGTTACTTTCTCCTTAATTTGCCGTACATGGCCGTGACATTAATCTGTATTTGTTACTTGTTTTACTGGCTATGAAAACAAAATGGCATAAGAAACGTCTTTCTCTTTTCTGCCAAGAGATCACTGGGTTTGCCCTTTTTGTATACTCAATTTTTAGCATTGCCTAACCTTTTCGGGGCTTGCAATTTACTTGTTGATTTACCAGATTAAGCAGAACCCACAGACTATCGTGATCTCTGCATAGAAATCGTTATCTAATAGCAATACTTTCACAGTGTTGGATGAGACAACCTGGATGCTGCAGAGGTATACGCACTCCTCATCTGTGAGACCATAAGAAAGTCAGTCTTGTTTAAAAAATAGATTTGCCATTCACTGAAAGAAACCACATACAAAATTCTTTGACTGAGTAAGGGAAAAGGATAAGTAAGAAATGCCCCTGAGGTGCAGGTTAATCCTCATACAGCCCAGTGTGCTGCCTCCATTAACAATAGAGACACAAGAAGCTTGGTCACTTTCTGCAATCCGTTCCCCACATGGCTGTTCTCAGTGTGGAAAATGGTTTAATTAATACTGTCAGTGGGTACACTCCTGCCTAGTATTAAAAGAACTAAAGAGTATCTTTGTGAGAGAGTTATTTACGACTAACCCCTTTCCAAACCTGCCAGCAGTGGTTTCCTCCACCCTCTCTAGTGAGTCTCAGTTCAAGAAATTCACTATGTTAAGGACTACATTCACTGGCTTTAAACAAAAGCCTTACTGGTTTCAAGTTCCCATAGATCTAGGATTGTGGGATTTTGTGAGCAACCATTGTGTATTTAGTTTATCTATTGCCTATATGATTTCAAGAACCTCAGTGTAACCTTCCTCGGCCTTCTCTTCCTCAAATGAAGTGTCCCAGCCTTTAAGTGTCTCTGCACAAGGCAGCTGCTCCATCATCTTGGACATTTTACTTGTTTTTCTCCATATTTCTTTGGATTCAGCTACACCCTTCCTCATATGTGAAGACCAAACTGCACATGATACTCAGGATATGGGCACATCAGTTTTCAGAGTGGTGCCCTGCTGTCCTCTTATTTCAGGCACTTTTTGTTCCCAAGGATAATCTCATTAACTTTTCTAAACTTGCCTAACATTTTTTTGTTTGACACTGAGACTTCAAAGAAATGTCAGAGTTCTCTTTCTGAGTTTTAAGTGTCAGTTCTGAGGTCAGCATCATGTCAGCATGGTTCATGTTATTTTTTTCTAGATGCATTTCTTCTTGAACTTGACCTGCCTACTTTTGGTCTGCTGTTTTATTTTGGAGATTCTCGCCATTGAAGCCATTGGTATTGAAGGGAAATGACACTGATTGTCAACAGAGAATTTATGCACAGACTTGCAGATTTCACTGTTCATTGCCTTCTCCAGAGCAGAGACGATGATTATAACTGGTCCCAGTATCAATTCCATCCTGAAATGCTGCAATTATTAAGGCCTACCATGGATAAAAGGCCTCTTCTTTAAAAAGCTTTCCTCCAATCCCATGGCAACATAATTTCTGTAAAAAGCTTTTGGTGTGGAACCTGACAAAAGACATTTTAAAAAACAATGTGTATTATGTCCATTTGATCCCATTTATCCTTTTTATTACTGAAAACATACCTGAAATCCAGAAGCTATGTAACTTCTTCTGAACAGGTTGTTTTCATTCATACACATATACACAGTCTTAGCAGAAATGGAAATCAGGCTCACTGGCTTGTCATCCCTGAGATCATCTCTAAAGCCCTTCTGACAGATGGCAGATACAACAGCTGTCCTGGTCCTTTATTTCAGTGTCCATTTGTAATGACATTTTACATCCCTTAGCCAGAAGTTTGGGAATTTCATATTCAGAACTCTTGGTTTTATGCCATCTGGTCCTGGTGACCTTCCTAACCTGGACCAGATCTGACTGGTCTAATATTTCCTGTTCATTTACTTCAAATTGATCTATATCTTATAGACAATCTGCTACAGAAATGCATCAGGTGTGAGAGTCAGAGCACTGAATGCCTATGCAAAGATTTCACTGAGTTTCTCTGCTATGTCTTCATCAACCCTGCATGTCCCTTCTATGCCCTTGCCACGAAGCAGTAAAGATTAAGTCCTTGATGATCCTCACCTTATGAATTATGAATCTTTGTCAAGGATGAAAATTTCTGGAAAACTTGTTGAGTGGCCAGTTGTTGAGTGGAGTAAATTTTAAGGTTTGTGAACATAACCCTAATGTATGAGCATGAGTGAACTTAGTCCTAAATAGAAGTTCTGAACAGTGATGTTCTAAGGTTACCTAGAACATCAGAACATAGAACCTAAGACATAATTTGCTGTTAGGTACTATTTTCAAAATCTGCATATTTCGCAAATATTTAAAGACTTTGACATCCTTCAGAAAAGCATAGGGCTGAGATCACATGCTGCAAAGCACACAGAGTTCACCTCCACAAAAGGTTTATCCAGGAGAATCAAAGGGCAAAGGTGTAAGAGAAAAATTAGATACCACTTCAACCAAGACTACAGCAGTTTCATCCCCTTCTTAGTGGCTCTGGAAAAATTAAGTTCTTACTTTTGGAAAGTAAGTCTTCCAAAAAGATCAACAACAGTATCATCAAAGTTTGTGTGCTGCTATGTGTGTGCTGTTCCTATGAAGCAAATATTTTTCAGTTTCTATACTTTATGCAGACTAGATTTTAGGGAAACAATGGAATATAAGGAGTGTAAATCAAAAGCACTCATCAACCAAAGGAGAAAGAGAGATTATTAATTGCCTTTGGTAATTAAATTTATAAGAGGAAATCTATGTTATTTCTCTAGAACTACTTAAGCTATTAAAAGAAGATTTAGCTTTCACACAATGCTTTTCAGTTTTAAAACATTTACAAACACAAAGCTGTAAAAATTCTGAATGATATCTAAACCTGCACAGGGAATAGTATAAGGTTTATATGCCTCTTATTGTGTACTTCAGACTATATTTTGGAGGCATGAGAGTGTTTGGGGAGTGATGAGAGAGTCAGAAATTCTTCACCTCAAATGGGTGTTTGAATTAGAATTTGGGAGCCCTAACTCCCACAGCTGTGCTCTGCTCATAACAAGATTTTATAAGTTTGGCTCAAAAGTCTGCAGGTCTGAGTTATTTTGTTCGTGGAAGAACATATTTCTCTCTGAGAATAACCACCTTTTTTATACCAAAACCAAGTTGTTATTGGTTAATTTATCCTGAAGGCACATCAGTCTTATTAAACATTAACATGCATTATTAAAGCTAATTTTAGAACAGAATTTTCAGTTAAATTTTTAAACTTGGGACATATACCCAGGAAAAAATGTTCATGAACTCATGACACACAAGTGAGAGGGAGATCAACCTCAGAAATATGCCATAAAAACCGATGACTAGTTTGATGGCAGTTTGAAATCTTTTCTTCTGCAAAATATTTTTATATAACCTCAAGTAGACCAGAATGCACTAGCAAATGCCTATACACAAACAATCGGATGTTTCCAACTTCATGTATGGCATTAGTTCTAGTAGCCTCAACATTTCCACCCGACGTAAGCAGTTTTAAACAGATTCAGGTGATGTTTGAAGACCAAGGGCTGCTCTGCTTCTCAAAGAGCATAAATGTCCACTACTCTTAATATTTCTTACGAAGTTCCTTCTTAAAAGATATGCAGAGATTTTTTTATTAGCACATAGATTTTACTTAATGGTAGCATACAAAGCGAAACTTTGGCCATCGTCACTCCTTAACTGAAAAGACAGAAATCACACAACCTTTATAACAGTCCATTAATTCACATCTGCACAAATAACTGACCGGAGTGGAATACTGAGGTAATATTTTGTATAGCTCTATTAAACTCCCTTCTCAAAGTTTGGGTTAACTCTTTGCTGGAGCAGAGAGCACTCTTGTCTTTTCTGAGACATTAAGCATAATTAAGCTGTGTGCAGTAACGTAAAACCTGAAACTAGGTACTGACTACCTTTCACACACCAAAGTGCAATTTCTATACTCAAAATGTCATAAAACAGCCTAAATATTGCCTGAAAAATGACAGAAAGCTTGAACAGAAATACAAACACTAAATCTATTGATAATTTCTCCTCAGCTTAACAGTATGTTACACATATATTCCCATGTGAGGTTTTTATACAACACTTTCATGTTTTATCTTTAGCAAACATATCAATACATTTACCTTTGAATTCTATTCAAAGACAATTTCATGTTCTTTGTAGTACACCTAGACTCTAAAAGTTTGAGAAAACTGTAGTAGTGTCTGTTCTTCCTGAGAGCTAGACACGAGCTCTGCAAACAAAACAAACTTGCAATCTTCTCCCCATCAGTCTTTGAACACACAGGTCCCATCCCAATAGAGTATAGATGGGGTATTTTGGTCAGATATGAATATCACTGCCTTCATCCAGACAGAGTACAGAGTTTCAGCATATGAAATAACTACCTCTGGAATTCCCTAAGACTATCACTCTGCATGTCATTAAAAAAACTAAAAATCCACTATATATAAGTTTACCTCACTGACTTCTCAGTCTTTCTGCTCTCCATGTCTGAGACAAAGAAAAAAAACCAACAGCTTGAATTTCATTAGTAAGTCTGTTAAACTCTTTAATCTCTGGAAGCAGTGGAAGTTTCCCACCTGACCTGCCAATTGAATTCATAAAATATACTGAGAAAAGTTTCCCTGAAAAATAAAGTTGAAATAACATACAAAACTGAGGAATTTGTGTGAAAAAAGTTATTAATAAATGGGACTCAGCTCTTGCTCATCTTTCAGATATCCTTGACTTTTAACTCCAGCATTTGAACTACTCCCAACTTGAACTCTTAAGGTTTGACTTCTCAGATTATGAGAACTATAATGTGAGCAAAGTCAATTTACTGCACATGAATTGTAGCAATGAAAACTGTAGTTGTACATGGAGTGAATTATATCTTATATCGTGTAAACCAAAACTGGTGGATCAAAGACAATCCCACTTGAATGGGAAGACTCTAGTACACGGTGTTCACATTACCAAAGTGAAATTAGTTTTGTTTAAATTGCCTTTGTGAATGAGAAGGAGAAAAACAACATTTGGAGAATGGGAAATAGAGAGAGTAAAGTAAAATCAGTTAATCCTGGATTTAAAACAGTTATAGTAACTTAAGCAGAATTCAAAAGAATGCCCATAAAAACAAGGAACATAGCAGGAGGGCAGAACAAAAAGAAATGGAAATTGTTTTCTACTTGAGAATAATGAGGAAAAAAGGAACTGACTTCACAGTGTACAAAGAGAGTATCCATGCTTCAGAAGAGAAACTAGGACAGAGAAGACCCTGGAACATACACTGGCCATTTTGGTGCAAACAAAACATCCATGCAACCCAGAACATTGTCAACAGCAACGACCATAAAGAGATACAAAGGGAAACACAACAACACGATAAATTGTATTTTCCCAGCTATTTTCAGCTATGGGGATTTCCTGATTCTGATGTGATTTGTCTGTTTAATGACATTCAATACATCTCTCTTTCAATTGCTTGTCCAGTTTCTCCTGTGAGACATGTAAAATTTCTGTATCTCCAACATATTTTGGAAAGGAAAATTCCATAGTGCTGTTTGTGACCCTGTCCTCTAGAAGTTTCACTTTATGGTCTTTTCTTCTTAAATTGGAAGAAATGGAGACGCAGAAGTTCAGACCTTAACATTTGAGTCTCTTCTACTCTGCATTTTTCACCAACCTTAAATAAAAGAATGCTGCTATAGAAGCTGCACAAGATGACTACCGAACTGAAAAGTTAGCACAGCATTAATATTTCTCTTATAGATGGGGAAAGCACAATGTCCTATTTGAACCCCAATGATTTGTAAGTACCATATGTCCTGTACAACCCTGACAATGTGGATATCAACCAAAGCCCTACTATATTTATAGCACCAGCTGACAAAAAGGCAACCTAGAAAGTGGTCAGTACTTTTCACTCTCACAACCACCAGTTAGTGGTCAACAAATAGTAACGTGGCAAGGGAGGTCAGGTAGTCATCTTCAACATTTTCAATGACAGTGTGAAATTAATTTACAAATTAATAACTTTATAACGTTAAAAAGTAAGAAGAAATTATGTGGGCCTGAAAGATAATGGTGTTTGTTCAGAATACACAGGACAGGCAGAGAATGGCAAGATGATACTCACCATTCTCATCATTGCTATTATTATTATACAATCCCACCCATAATTCAGTCTGAAAGTGTCCTTGTTAAAGCAGCTGTGGCCTGAAGGATAAACAACAGTACAAGTAGTCACCATCAGGGAAAGAAGGAACTCAACAAACAAAGCCTCATGATTTGCTATCAAGGTTGTCTTGTTTTCAGACGACCTCCCTTCTTCTGAATTCCCCTTGGTAAAGGTTATTTGCAAATGCTTATTAAATGCTGCTTCTTAAAGTTATCTCTGTGCATTCTCGTCGTAACACAAAAAAATGAATAAGCCTTCAAGCTGATCATTTTATTTCATCTTTTTCCAGATTTCATGGTGATATCAGAAAAACTTGACACTTTCTTGGACTCTTCTCCTCAGAATCCAACATGTGCTGTATTTCATATATCCCCTTGGGATTCACGTCCTCTAGTTAATCTTCAGCATGCAAGAAAGCTAAATGGAAAGAGCCTTTTCAGCTAAGAAACATATCTGAAGACAAAATTTTATGTTTTCTACCCTCCTTTGTTTATATATATATATAAATATAAATTTTTGTTTTCTGTAGCTCCTTCAGTTATAATATTCATTACACTGTTGGTCAGATCACTAATTAAGCATGCTGTACACAGTGCCCTATCTGACGATACATCACAAAAAACCCAGTCCAATTACAAATATTTGTGAACAGTTGAAATTCAGCAATAAAAGAAATACAAATAACACTTGTGCAAAACATGACATAAATGGCATACAACAACAACAACAAAAAATTAACAGGTAAGTAAACCTGAAAGACACTGTGTGATGAAGTAATTGCTGGATAGAGATGACAAGAAAAACCCTAACAGAATAGTGGAAAAAATCATGGGATCATTCTGGATAGGAAACCCCAGGTGGAATCATCACAAGAATCTGAGAAAGATATCTCTAGAAATTTCAAAACACCAGCAAATATTTTTGTGATGTACATCCTGCTTTCTCCACATTCACCCTACTTTGATATTGCTCTTCTTGATAAAATAAAGGAAATTGGAGGGGAATAAATAGTTCTACATCGTAGGTGTTCTGTATGAACTATTGCATTCACTGCACATGCTTCAAAAAGACTTGAAGTTCAACGCTTATAATTACCTACATTTCCATTGTAAGGTAAGATTTCTGCTGTACAAAACTTTCTCCCTGTTATGAATTGAATGCTTTGCTTGCACTACACCTTTTGCACATTTGATCAACAAACGTAAGACTTCATTAAATCTCAAAGAGCTTAAGCTAATACAGAAGGAGTTTATTTTTCTAGGCATGGTTTGCATTATAACTACCTGCAGTTCATTTTAGACCTGAAGAGTTTTATTTGCCAGGAAAAGAAAGGAATATGCTTATCTTTAATATATGATCATTAAATAAACATCTTTCATGCAAGAGATTTGTTATATTAAAGGGTATTAAAATTAAATCAGCCAGCTCTTTTATTTTGAAAGACTGCATACAAGTGAGGAAATACAGTAATACTGATGTAGAGAGGTATAAATAATAAGAACAGCTTCTCTCTCTCTCTCCAAAGAAAAACTTTATTATTTTACATGCTATCCTGACAGTCCTCCCTGGGATATAAAATTACTACAATTCATAGCTGACTTTGGGTAAGATACTTTGAGTTTCTATCATGGGTATGCAACTCAATCTAATTTTCCATGAGACCCGAGTATCAACCTCTCTTTTCAATCCTAGATCGATCAGGGAGCCCCAAATGTCCCATTTTTCCAGTGATTCTTACATTGTTAATGAAGGGAGAAAATGTAACTAAGCTTCTTTAACTGCTAGAAACAACCAGTTGCATGAACAAGATTTGTCAGCTAACAAATCTATGGTTCACTAAGGACTATTTAAATTCTCCTTGGGCCCAACAATGCTTAAATCTTGCAAAAATGCAAAGTATTTCTCTTGTACCTTAAGAATAAATCTTCCAGAAAACTGTGTTGTATGGATGCTGGATGTTTAGAACTATTCATTTCAAGCAAACTGGACACACAAATTAACTGTACTCTCCACCTACCCTACACCATGCCCTGACCTGACCATCCTTGAGTCTAGCTCTTCCCATTCAGAAATGGGAAAGCAATAAACTCCTGGGATGATCTGTTATGTCAGTGAAGACAGGCAAGGAAGAACTTCTGTACAAAACTTTTCCTCACAAATAGCAAAAAAATAAGGCAACCATATAAAGGAGCAACCTCAGAAAAGCAGAATTGTTAATAGGTCCAGAGTGAAACCACGGAAAGCATCGGTCCCCCACACCAGATCTAGCAACACTCTGTTATGCATTGGGTCTTTAATCTCTTAGGAGTTGCTAAGGCTCTTGATCACTGTTAATGGAGCATTTGTCCTACATCAATATTATGTGCAATTATTATCAGAACAGTGTTGCCCTAGATCTAATGCTAGGAAATATCTGGAGAGTCGGGGTTCATCTGTGTTCAAAACAATGTGTTATGGGTACTATGTTTTTCTGAAGAACTCAGATAAGGTATTACTTCTGGTTTTGGTTTGTTTTTTTGTGGGTTTTGTTGTTGTTATTCTTTATTAAAAAAAGTTTAGAAACATGAGTTCTTCTGAGTTGTATGAAATCTGTTATATACAATTCTCACAGTTTTGTTAAACAAGAACAAGCAAGCTTTAGTTCATATTCTGTTTCTGCATAAAATTCATTTTCATGCACAGTTTCTCCCTTTGCACAGGTTTTGTTCCATGGAAGCCCTTATTTCTACTGGTTTCAGTCAAGTAACTCTAGATTACTCAGACGGAGAAACAGGTTTTCCAACAGTTCTATAAATCTCTGATGCTCCTCTGAAACTGCTGCCAACAGGTGGTAAACTGCTACCATTCACTGCAAACAATTTTGCAGCATGGGCATCAGGATGGTACGCTAACATTTAGTGCAAAACAAATGGACTTGCAAAATTCCTGGGACCGCACAGTAGATTTATTCCAGCCATGAAGCAGCCATCAGATGGCAACAATTTTGTCACCACTAGTACAGAACATAATGGAATATGTGTCCTGGAGCTGAAAAGCTCCATAACTCATTAACTATCCCCTGAGTCATGCCTGTCACCACTAGCTTTAAGTTTTAATTTCCTTGCTTTCACTGGTTGTCAGGGCTATTTGACTATATCTCTTTTGTGTTTAATCAGCAGTACCAATGCTTTTGATGAGATTACGTTGCTAACCTGGTGCTCCAGGAAGCCGCAAACACAGATCTGTTTGTACAGGAACAAATTAAGTACAGCTCTTTACTTTGAGACAGAAAAAATAACTAGTCTTATGAAACATAACATCTTTAGCAGAAATGCTTTGGAGAGCTAGATTATCAAATGTAACAGTTCAGTGGTTCAATTCATACCTGACAGGCTTCAAAGAATATATATGCAAATTGATCTCCCAGCTGCAAGGGTAATTAACATGGGCTGCTGCAGGGGGCTCTTCTTCCACCCATTCTGTTTCATTATTATTTTAGTGACTTTACATTTTTCTCAACCCACTGTCTTTTGGTATGGAAATAAATTTAACTTCCTCCTTTATGTAAACTTCATTACACCACAATCAGCAGGGACTCTAGCCTGCTGGAAGTGAGAATGTTTGAAAACCAATATAGTCTGACATAAAGCTTAGCTTTGTACAAATACTTTTGTTGTTGATATTCTTATGTGTATTTTTGTGGGTTTGCCCAGTTGACTTTTTGTACCGTTAAAAGGGACTACAGTAAGCCCGATTCATCCCTAGCACTCAAACCAGTTCAACAACATTGAGACAGAGCTAGCAAAGGATGAGGGAAGACAAAGAATCTTGGAACTTGCTGTTTAATCCATCTTTTCCTAGGGCATTACAATCGTATTTGTACTCAAGCCAGCACACTTTTTCCCCCTCCCAAAGCAGGAAAGGATACAGCCCTAAGGGTAGAGCACTTCATGCAGTATTGGACCTGTTGGCCATGTAGTGGGTCATGAACTGAAGTATGTGGTTCTGTTTCCACAGAGATGTGCCCTCTGAATTACATATTGTTAAATGTTCTCCATATGGTTATGAAGAAACACCAAAACTATTTTCCCATTCTACAGTACGAGCGAAACTTACAGGGAAACAATCACATTACACATGTCTGGGAAAACTATAGACATAAAAACATTACTGCTTTTGGATACCTCTCAACTAGAAACTTCTGTCTGAAGCCTTAGTTTCTACAAACTATGAAGGAAAATCATATGTTAAATCATTTTAAGCAAATATTTATGAGTAGATATAAAGCAACAGGTATATCTATAGTTCATAAGTGGCTAAACTTTCCCTTACAGAGGATCCCTCAAGTCAATTGATTTACTACAGAGATAAATGTAACACAGCCCACTGCATGTTTCCATGTTACACAACTTTATATCAAAGTTTGATGATACTTTTTCCACAAAAGCCTTTACAATCTTGAAAGAACAGTGTGTATGTGAATGCGTGCATGTGCATAAACACACATCTATGTTAAATAAGCTTGGGGAACTCTTGTCAATGGTTGTACTATTATGTTAAGCATTCAGGCAGTTTCCTCATGAAATTAGTGTCAGCTACACAGAAAAACTTCAGCCTGTATGTTACTAGATCTAGGCCAGTGCCCTGAAGGGCTAGGTCATGCCCTGTATTTATTCTCATCTGATGCCGGAGTGCTAAACAACTAGAGGAGCTCTTCCGCTGCCTACACACCACTGCATACCCAAAACTTAACTGAGGTTAATTGTATGTATGCGAAGAGGGCTTTGGTGGGAGTCAGAACAGAATCACTACTGCATGGCTGGATGAGGCCAGTCCCGACCCTGGGTATCAATCCCACATCTTTCCAGAAAGTAAGTAAATGAACTATGAGATGGAAGGAAGAAAAATACGAAAGAAGAAAAGAGAGAGAGAGAGAGAGAGCATGCGTGCACTAGCTGTTTGAATCAATTTAATATTTATGAAGATATATTGTTTTAAGCATTTACAGATGGGATTTTTCAGAAGTGCTTTATAGAATTAGGTATCCATTTTCCCCTGAATTTTATTGCTGGTTGAGAGTTTATCTTTTTTAGCCTCCTTGGAACAAGCCAACCTGCATTTTGGTCTGAAAAAAGAGACTTCATAAATTACATGTTGCCAGTATGGCGAATTGCACCTTTATGAGGCAATTTCTGGCAGATTAGCTGATGTGCATCACCACAGATTCAAATTCAAGTGATTTGGACATGGCCCATAATGAATAAGGCATTCCCAGCAACAGAGCACTGATTTTGCTTTATTATAAACCAGGGGTTGACAGCAGAATACCGATTTTGCATTATTATAAACTGAGGACTGAAAGTTACTGCTGCCTGGCAAGTGTTCAGCAATCATTTGTTGGCAGTCTCAGTCGAAAGGCCAAGGACTGGGAGAGCAGGGAATCTGAGCACACATCTTTCTGTATGAAAGTCTCTCCAGCCAGGTGTTGAGAAATACTTCAGCACCCAGGGAACGGGCTGAGGGTTAAGCTTCCTATCATCACTCCTGCATCATGGCAGAACACAATTTGAATTTTTAGAGTGGACAAACCCCCACATCCTACAAAACTCAGGCTTTAAAATAATTACAAAGAAAATGGCAGACCTATAATAAAAGTCTGAAATGCTGACAGGATAAGCAAACAGTCACAAGCAGGGAGCAGGGACTGATTTTTTTTTTTTTTCACCTCTTTCCATTTCTGCTGTAGAGCTGAAAAGGATGAAGTGGCCAACAAAAATTCCTCTTCTGTAATTTTCCACTGTGTCTGCAGAATGGTTCTTTAAATGCCACTTGACCTTGAATGCAAAAATAATCCATCCTTTATCAGTCGTGTATTTTCATGGCCTGGCTTAGAGCATCAAATTTACATCCTGCCTTACTGTGGAGCTTCTTGTGATAATGAATTCAAGCAAGTAGGTACCTGTGCTCCAGAAATGCATTCCTCTTCACTGTATAAAATGAGGAATGCAGATGTCTTTTGTCTGTCACTTGCCATTTGACTCCGACCTATGGGCACCACCACCACCCTGCATTAGATCTAGCTTAGAAACCCATCCCTCCCTTCCACTCAAGGCCTATGTGTTTTACAGGAATGCAGTGATCAGGCTTTTGAAAAGCAAAAACCTCAAGTCATTCTTATTCAATAACAAACATTTCTCCATTATGGGTCTGCGGAAAACATCGTTGCCCTTCTAGAACCCCACCAACAGTAGCTTAAATGAAAATGCCCCAGAACAGTTGAGGACACTGTAATTCTTTTGCCCATTTTCAAAAGGCCTTTCAAGCACCATGCAAGTGCACACCAAGAGTGCACTGACTCTCCCTATTGAACACTGAGTTGTGCAAAACTGATGATGGCAGCTGTCCTATGTCCTCTCTGCAGCATTTAGTCTACAAGCAACACCGCTGGACAGCAGAAGCCACTGGGCTTTTTCTGTGCAAGAGCTGCTGTTCTGGGATTCTTTTTGTCAAGTCATGAAAGCCATAGAAACAAGTGTCCTCAACATCTACAAGGGGCCACCAAACTGCAGATCTGAAGAAAAATCTTTGATTAGACAGTCTCCAGCTGATGCTGGATCAGTGTCAGCAGAAAGAGCAGCGAGCTGCACTATGCCAAGCATGTGCAGAATGGAGACAAATATATGGGAGAAATTGCAACTTACCAAGGGAGAAAAACTGATGAACTCCACTCTCTTACTTTGATTCATAGTCTCAGGATCTGGTAAAGATATCAAGGCGTTAGAGACACATCCCTATTGTGCCTCTGAATGGACTTGTGGAAGGAATTGTTCTGTAGTAAGGAAATTGCTGCCAGGGTCATCCCAACTCATATGGTCAATAACCATTTCATTGCAGTCCAGCCATTAAGCTCCACATCCCCTTGTACAGACCTATCCCCAGTCTGGCCTCCTCTTCAAGCAGAAAGTTTACTTATCCCTTATCAAAACCACCTTTTTAAGCAGATATTTACCTTCATCTTCTGTGCCATGTGAAGTATGTCTGGGCATGACTAAGTGCCCCAATGAACTGGCACTCTTCTGGCCACTATAAAGCTCAAGGAACTTTCTTGTAATGCCTTCACTGACTTGGAAAGTATCAGATGTGGGTCATTGTGGATTAGTATTTCACTGACTCATTTCATGTTTTTAATGAAAAAGTACTCAGCAAGACCCAGCACCTGGACACTTTCAAGTCAGTCTGTTTCTTGCAAGATACGAATGTGTCTTAAATAATACTATCAAGTTGTCGAGTGAGGGAAGGAAAGCACAAACACTTGAAATGCACGCACTATCACTGTATCAAATATTTTTGTAAAATAAAAAGAAACATCTCTCTAACTCAGAAATATGTTGGGCATTTAATTAGTTTCATCAAATACATGATTCTGCCCCTGGAAAGTGATGATGCATGATGGTATTTCTGAATCTGGTTGGTCTAACCATGATACAAAGTGCCAAGGAAATCTACTTACTACTCCTGTGATTCTGCATTTCCTCCAGGTACCTCAGAAATTCCTGTAGCACTAGAAAGAGGTTGGACTCAATGATCTTAAAGGTCTCTTCCAACTTAGTGATTCTGCGATTCTGTGTAAAAGAAGCTGTTGATCTCATCCACCAGCCCAGTGCCTGCAAAGGAGCCAAGGAGGGACATCACAGACACAATGTCCTCCATGGGGGGATTCCGTTAATCCAAGACAGAGCTGACAGCTTAAAAAATCCTGGGGACCCTTCACCTAAATGTTTTCTAGGGCTGATATAAAATACGAAAGGAACTTTGTATCATTAAAAACAGTCTAGACCTTTTGGCACACAGTCACAAGTGCTGGGAGTGTAAGTGAGGGAGTTTGCACTATGATGCCTGCAGGTTGAAAAACGTGGCAAGGCTTCATTAGGGTCCTGCTCCGCCCCAGTTAAGGTCCCCTTCACTGCCAAGCATACACACAGAGCACAGGTGGTATTATGCACAAGTACAGGTCAGACAGATCTATAAAAGCGCTCTTAATCCTTGACACGTGGAGCAGCCAGTGCAACACTAAGGCAAGGACACACCTTTGGCTTTTCTCGCATCACCCATCCCTGGCTGATGCCGATAGCTGCGCCCTGACACACTGATAGCTGTGTATCACCTGGTGGTAGGCATGAGAGCCAATGCGGTCACCCCACAGCAGGTGAGTTGGTCCAGCGTTTCCTGGGCTCCCTGGCAAATTGGTGTGGTTAAAGTTCCCACACTGACTACCGCAAACTGTGTCACCTGTTGGGGATCAAAGCCTTGAAGGATCTGCCCTTTTCCAAAACTACAAAATTAGAGTTTCTTTGAGTCTTAGTCTTCTTCCTTTAAAGGGTGACTGGGAAACCTGAGCACTGAAACTGCAGAAAAAACAAGAACCAAGAAAAACAGCCAGGTGATAATGAGAGTTATGATATCCTGTAAAAAGAAATATATTTGCAGGGCTGGGCCAAAAGAATAGCTTGGAAAAACTCTGGGGATCAGGGAAAGGGAAATGGAGGTAAAGGTGAAGGCAAGAGTGTGTTAGTAATTAGATTAGAACAATAAGTCTAACTATCCTTTATTTGCTTTACTTGGTGTATCAATCCCCTGGATAGGAGGTTAAGAACATGTAGGAATAGCAGCTGTGGCATCATTTTCAAAACAATCCCTGGGAAGCTGCCCAAAACACATATGGCCAAGCAATGTTAGGGGACGCAAAAGCATCATCCTTCTCACAAGGTCGTGATTTTTTGCAATCATAAAACAGACCCTGCATTTCTCAGATAGCTCGGGGCTAATTCCAGACTCCCAGCATTGAGGACATGAGAATGAAACTACCACTAATAACTGTGGTGACAAAATCCAAAATTCCAAAATTCAAATAAGCAAAAATTTTCCCTTTTCCTGTTACAAGCTACTTTATCTAAGTGCTAAAACAGTAGCTAAGTGCACAAAGATCTTTGCATATTTGTATAAATGGCTTTTTAAATGACAATATTATGAGAAATTGAAAGCAAAAGCTTTATTATATACATCTCTATTTATATATAACTCAGTTAGTCAGTTTCTATTAATATTTTACAGGATCTGGCTTCTGGGATTATCATATTACTTACATGTACATTCATACCCATTTAAAGATAATTGAAAGTTGTGATTAATACAAGGGTATTTTTCTCTTTATGAAGAGGAGAATTTTTAAACACTTTTATATCAGGATTTTATTTTTTTAAAAATTTTGAGAGGATTATATGAGAAGACTAATTTCCAAAAAATTTTCTGCAAGGTGTAACCAGCTTTTTCAAAACAGTTCCACTAAAGAGGCAGAAAACTAGCCCTACCCTACTGTTTTTATTACGTATAAAAAATTGCAGATACTTCTGAATATCACGGGGAAGCATTAATAGCTTCTGTCAAGCCTAAATTTTGTCACCATTTCCTGCCATTTTCCAGTAGCAGGAAGCTGTGGATTTAATGTTAGAGATTCTCTGGTTTTCAAGAACAAACATTTATCCTCAAACTCTTTACAAAAATGTTATGTAAAATTGTGCCTTCCCATGCAGTGACAGAATATCCTTCCAGACCCACCACAGTCTCCAGGAGATTCTTCCCACAGGTAATTTACTCCCATAAATTCTGTGCTAGGAGGATCTGAACACATCTCTGAAGTTCCTGTGCTACTAAATGGTATCAGCTGCAGAACTAGTAGATGCAGAGAATGTTTGTAGACATGGAGCTTACATTGTAAGATGTAAAATATTGATTTAACTGGGAGATCTACATTTACAAATAACACCTACTTACAGCAAAGGCCCAGTGGCTACATGGATAAATGATATCTGAGAGCACAACAGATTCCTATGTGAGAGGAGGAGGAGTACTTTCAGGATGTGCAATTTAGCCAATAACAATTCCTACTACTGTTTCCCAATTAGCCAAAAGAGGGGGCTAGTTCATTCCTTTTTTCCATGATTTTAAAAAACGTTACTACTTCCTGACCTTGGGTTATTGGAATATTTCTGACAGAAAATGAGCTGGAATCTTCTCTGGCGGCACCTTTATTACTAGCAGATTGACTCACAGTGAGGACCTTTGCTTTCCATTTTGTTCACAACACTTGCACCTGCATGACTGTGCTTCATAATAAAAGGCCTCCGCCTAGCCACAGCACCCCATATCTCTGTTGGACCATTTAATGGCATCAAATTAACTGCACCCAGCAAAGAAGACCTGTTGGACGGTGCATCTTCAGCAATGGGAATGTGCATCATACAGTTCTTTGCCTATAGCCCAGCAGAGAACCAGGAGCAGAAAAGTTGTTACGCAAGCTCCAGCATTAAACATGTTTGACTTATTGCTGTGATTATACTAATTGCTCATCTTCCTAGTGGGAGGTTGCAGGAAGCTGTTTTGAAGTAATCAAGCTGAGATGCGGTCTTCTATTTATAAGAGGCCTAGAAATCTTACTCTCCCAAAAAGAGCATCTAATTGAATCTCCAAAAAAGAGCAGATACAATTTCTCTTTCTCTTCCTTGGAATCTCACACAAGAGTTTGTGGCTTCATTCTTCCTCACTGTGAATGTCTGTGAGGGATGCTGCCTGACAGTACTACAGGCAGTGCTTGCTCTCCCCTTTTCCCAGGCTTTGATCACACAGCAAAACCTCTGCACCTCTGTAGGGACTGCAGGATCGTCTAATAGAGCTATATGATACCACATGAACGTACATATTACCCAACTCCTAAGGACAAAAATAAATACAGTGGTTAAAAAGAGTAGGTCCTGGCTGCCATACAGCCGTAGCCCCAAGGAAGTTCTCCCTCTCAGCTGATGGGAAAGGGTAACTCGGGTCAGGAACACTTTGATCTATGCTGATCACAATAAGGACCACTGAATATTTTTTTAAAAAAAGGCACCAGCAGGATTTTAACCAATATTTCTAACTGAACTATTGAGAACCTTTGTGTGATAAAGCCAGGGTACCCTTCCTCAGAGCAACAAGATCACTCTGCTGAGATGAGGTTAAATTTCATCATAGATTACTGGCAGGAGTTTGCTGTTGTAGATAATGTTGTTCTGTTTGGGTTTTTTTCCCTAGTTTATGACTACAGTTTCTTGGTAAAACTGGGCACGCATTCTTAATAAGTTGTTCCAGTAAAAGTCAAAATTACTTGATAGCAAAGGTTATGTTTTGCCCAATGCTTTCAACCAAAGAAAAGGAAAGTGGAAAATCTAAGTGAACTGTTCTGACATTTCTGAAGCACTTCATTTACAGGCACATGCAATAAACACAAAGGAAATAAAGAGCTAAATCCACACTGGTACTGAAGGAAGCAGCAGAAGTGACTTTTTTTCACAGTAGATTCACTGGTAGGGATTTTACAGAGGCTGAACAAAACTCAGGTTAAAATCTCTCCTCAGCACAAGGGGATTTGAAGGCATGTGCTTCATCTCCCAAGGAAACATCTTACTCACTGACTGCTTTGTAAGGTACCCTGGGGTAGAGAAAATGCAAGAAAGACAAGATCCTTCTTCAGTCTATATTTGCCTTGAATGTGAATATGGATTTATAGGAGGGGCTTTAAATATTAATTAAGATGGCTTAAAGACTTGGTTCTTTAAATTCTGTATAAGAGTTTTCTTACCTAAACATTGGTATTTCTGGATGTAGCCCCATCTCACCAAATGTCTCCCAAAAATTGTGCGACAGGACTGTGGACAAAAACACATCCCAGACTAGTATGCATGTCAAGGCACTTTCCTGGCAGATGAGATATCTTTTCAAATCACCTTTGGCAAAAGGCTCTCAGCTGAGGTCTCCTACACCATGCATGAATGCCCCACAGCTGAACTTTTCAGGGAGAGGGATTGATGGCTGTGTAACGCCTATTTTTAGATATCCACAGATACCGGATGCTAAGACACAAGAAAAGAGGGGTTTAGAGAGGAGAACTTAGCATGGGAAACTGGCAGGATAAGGGACTACCATTTGATTGTTTTATTACACAGACTTATAGGAGTCAGAGGCCAGGGAGAAAAGATTGTTCTCGAAACAGGATTTGAAGACAGTCAGGAGGTCACTGAAGCAAACAGCAGGGACTGTTACAGAAGCTGAGATTCGCAGGAGAAAGACTAGGAGAAAAAGGTCCAAAATTAAAAGTCCTCATCTCTCTCTATACATCATCACAAATAAATTCAAAACAAGTAATTCACAGAAAGAGGCAATTTTGTGTGTTTGTTTGCAAGCCCTGATGGATCTATTGGCTGGAATGCCTATTGTTCCTATCCTTGACATGACAGCACAGGTATCATGATGTATATAAACCATGAAAAACTCCAGTGTGTTTCATTACCATGAGAAATGCAGGGGCTGGCTGCTTTTGACAGCCAGTGATGCTATTAGCTAGCCTTTTGCGTTGGTAGCTGAAGAAAATTCAGTCAACATATTTTAACCTTCTGAGCAATCCCAGCACACTGTGATCTTACCAAAGCAGCTGATAACAACAGAAGTACAAGCTCTGCGTCAGACAAACAGCAGCTGGGGGAAGGGAGCTCTGCTCTCATTCCTCCCCCACGCCAGCCCAGCTTGTAGATCAAGCTTGTCATCCCTTTCAAGGCAAAAGGCACTGACAACATCTTTCTTCCTCAAATAACAGAGAAGGAAGGGAGCTTAGCACTGCACTGGATTATAGAGTGGTGAAAATACACGAAAGCCCTGGACGGCTCTAAGAGAGCACAGGGAGGACAGCCCAAACCTACCTGATGCTGGGACTCCAGCATAGACCTTGCATCATAAACTGAGTTAGGCTGTGCTCCAAGACAAATCGTGAACTCTGCTGACTTAATATCAGCTCTTCTCTGCAGCCTTTCTTTAGGAGTTGTAAGGGTTCCTTCTGAACTCTTTCATTCAAAGTAAGGAAACCCAAGTGGTCTCCAATTTCAATTGTGCACTGTGACGAAAGTAGGTTGTCTGGGAGGAAAAGGGGGGTAAACTGGCCAGCTCTTTGAGTTCAGTCTGGGACTCACACATGTAGGAGTGCAGGAATTCCTCAGCTTCGCATTTGGAAATGGGCCCAGGTCGGAAAGTAAAAATAGAAAAGTGTGTATGCGATTCTAAGAAGCTCAGCAGCAAGGAAGGGGGGAAAAAGTTTCCTGTAGACCTTGATTCAAACTTTTTCAGAAGTTCCAAGGACAAAGATGAAGCAGCTCCAGGGCTCCATTTCATTTTGGAAGTCGTAATTCATTTTTCTGCACAGTGGAAAACTATTCCAAACCGAATCAAACTTTTTTTTTAATCTTGTTTCATAATTTACTTAAAAAAAAAAAAAAAACACTTAGGCAAAATATCCATATACAGTTTCCATGGTTATTTTATGTCAGGACCACATTTTAACCACTAGCATGTCAACACAAGAAAATGAGAAAATATCTGGTAAATGAAGAGAATTAACAATAGATAACACTGTTTCTTTAAGCTCTAGCGTTAGCAGAGAGCAGCTGTACCATTTCCCTCAGGGATTACAGTTCTGCTTCCTTGCTCAGATCCCAGAATGGGTGAAACAGGTTTGCATGAGTACGTGTATCAAAGAGAACTGAGCTTAGAGCAGGATGCCGAAATTGTCTGTGTATGTAAAGCTCACACAAATTCCCTGTAAAGACCCTCCACCTTGAGAAGGTAAGTACAGAGGAAACCAAGCAGTAGCCAACATGGGATTAAAATATCCATATCTTGATCATGTCTGCTTGATGATGGATTGTGCAGGTCTTAGGCAGCAATACCTGGCTGTACACATAACTCTGTGCAAGTGTGTGTATGCAGATACAGCTACACACAAAGGAGGCAGCTGCACATGGAGACACAAAGGCCAGGACACCACCGTCTACTTTTTTCTTCTTTTTTTCTTCCCAATAAATAGCCTGGCTGCTACTGCTGTTGCTAAAGAAAGAAGCCCTAAATGCAGTCCTGCTGCTCCTTCTTTCCCATTTCCCCATGAAGCTGGACTTTCAAACCTCTTCCTGCTACTCCTCATCCCTGGACGTGTCCTTACTCCTCCCACGACAGAGCACACCAGGGCATGCCCTGGAATACCACCCTGGGTAGAGTAACTTCATTTTGCCTACCAAAAGCAGCCTCGAGGTAGCTCTGCAGCAAGGCCCTCGTGGCCTTTTCCATGCCGGTCACCAGGGGCCAGACTGGTTTGTCCCTTTGGCTTCTGAGGCTTCTCACCACACCATAGCCCCCAGGCTGGCACTACGTGTCCCACAGCACGGGGCCGGCATGGGGACAGGGTAACTGCAGGTGAGAGGGACACAGAAGATCCCTTTTCCAGGCTCCTTCCCATCGTTGGCAAAATCTACAGCATTTCTGGACAGCCAAGGAAAAGCTGGGCTTTGCCTAGGACTTACTAGACCCAATAGGATAAGGTCATCTTCCTGGACCTTTTCTTTTTCGCTGTATTTTTCTATCAACACACAAATGAGGAGGAAACATAACTGCTGAACCCCAGAGGAAGGATACATACGTGGGAAAATGCATGCACTTTCAAAAAAAGTTAACAGCACTGTCAATTCACTGATGTCCATTTTGATCCAAGATTCCATTCTGTTCCTATTTCACAATTTTTGGGAGGTGACGTGGGGAGTGACAGTAATAAAGTAATTTTATATGAAACAAGAGCACTTAACATTTCAAACAGATCACACATGAAACAGCAGAAATGCAAGAGCAGCTTTTCAGCAGTTCTACTTGCAGAATTGGAGCAGTCTATAGCTTAAATGAATAAATAAAATTACCAGTAATTTTATTGAATTATATTGTTCCGTTTCAGTTGTGTCTCCCAGTTCAAACAGCCTGGTGATTGATATGTTATTGTGAATTTGTGTATTGTATCTATAATTAATGTGTTTTGGAATGACCTTTGGAGAGTAAATCAACATTGGAAACAAGAGACCTCCGGTGATTTGGATTTCTGACTCTTCTAAATCAGTTTTCATGTGGTAAGAATTTGTATTAAGAACAAAAATCATCCCAACTTATGAATAGTGACAGTTTCCACAATACAAGTCCTCACATCCTTGAATGTTCTTACAAGGTACTTCACGACTTTCAGACTCCTCGGAACAAAGGCAGATAGGGGAAGGAATCAGGTACACATTTTCCAAAACAAGTTTCTTAATCACCTCAGAGCCACAGGCTAAATGGCATACAAAGAGCATCTGTGAAGAACAAGCTAGCTGTGAATACTCTTGATTTGGGAAGGAGTCCACAGATCAAAACTTGTGAAACTCTTCTTTTACAATAGAGTAAGGCAAGATCTGCAAAGTTCATCTTTCAGCATTCAATCAGCAGGAAGATGAGGCAATGTAGTCCTTTCTCCTTGCTTTCAGAGTGGTCCACAAAGCCAAGTCCTTTCACTTGAGGGTACGGCTGGATGGAAAATCTCATTGTCTGATACTGTACCTTTGAAAGTTTCACCATTTCAAGCACCACTGAGGATTATGCTGCTAAAGTAATGCAGGTGCTGGAGGCATCCCTGAATATCCCCATCACCACCAGGTCTATGTCCTAGAGTGGCATGACCGTTGTCTTGTCCTTGGTTTTCACATTGCTCATCAAATCCAAACAGAAACCCAAAACTAGATCTCCTCAGTTCTAGTGGAGAAATTTCTAGCTATGTGGCCAAAGTTTTCTAATCACTCCATAATTATTTTATTAATTTAGAAGACTCAAGCTGGCACTAGTTCATTCATTTCCCTCATCTATGCTGCAACAAAAGAGACAGGGTTTAAATTTGCACGTTTAGTGTTGCTGAGTCACAGTTACTGAGCTCCAGTTTGGTTTTGCTGCTTTCAAACATCTTTTACTGTTTGTTATGAGATGGATATTGCTCTGCTGTGAGGCTAAATGGGGCAGGGCAGCCTAAATTTTGCTGATGAGCACCTTCAGTACACTGGGGGTAAAGAAGAACAAATTACTTCAGCTGTAAAAAATGCATATGTGTACTGTAAGGAGAAATTACTCAAATAGTGAGTATATATTGGGCAGGTGACAGTAAAAGTCCTAAGTATCACTGTGACAGAGCTGCTAAAGTGGAATGGTATTTATACACTGCAAACAGATTTGTTCTGCTGAGAAAATTTGACTCCTTTTGGAAGTAAACCTCAGAAATGTGTTCCTATGCAGGCAGCACAGTGGACAAACAAACACTTTGGTGTCAAATAAAATGAAACATAATACAATATAGAAGAGCTCAAATGGGAAAGTGAGGGGTGGATATTCTGTATTATCACTTCTCAAGCCCCTTGTTTGAGAAAGGGTGACTGGGAAGAATATTTCTACTCTTTGTTACTATTATAACCTCAGTGCCCCAGAAGATGGAAAGTGGGTATATCAAACAAAAGGAAGTTGGCAGGAGGAGAGATTACAGTCACAGTCATGTCCTCCTCTGACTGCTGGTCATCAGCACCCAGTTCCAAAAGCACATCCCTTTACTCTTTCCAGTACCAAGCCTGCATTAATGGCAGATTAACTGTGACAGGAGGTGTCGGTGTTCTATGTGCAGTGATCAGCTCTCAACAGCAATGCATTCAAGTGTGGATCAAAAACAAGCAATGGTTCAAGCCAATGGTTCAGCCGATCCCGTGTTCCATTCTGGGGAGAACGTGGTGTTTAGACACACAGGAAAACAGAGGCAGCACGTAAAATACGCTAAAAACAGCACACATATGGCTGTTTGTTATTTACTGAGTTCCAATGGTATGTTCAGCAACTTGCATGGGAATCTTCCAACGAAATTATTTAAGTCATTCCAAGTTATAGCATCTCATTTTTCCACCCCAATATTTACAGACTGGCCTGATTCCTTAAGTAGGCTCCAGCTCTTACAGGCTGTGTGGAAATTTTACCAGCAGGATGTATGGGATTGTTCATCCTTAGTATCTGTAGACAATTCACAACCTGTCCCATGGAAATATAGATTGCCCAGTTCTTTTGAATTAGCAAGGCCAAATTGTTCTGCTTCATAATAGTTCAGAGACTCCCCTGCTTCCACTGGTTTTATTCCCAAGATCACTAGGAGGTTAAAGGGAAGAACAAATAGGACAAATGCATTCCTGATGTAAGCAGATGAAACCTTATAACCTCATTTTTTCTCTGCCTCCATTTTAGGACTTGTCAGTTGAGCAGCAGCTGTTTACACCAATTATGAATTTGGCCTAAGATATAGAAATAAAGCAGCAGATTATATTCCATGGAGAGCACATTAAAAATAAACAATGCATTCGTGTGTGTGGCAGAACTGAGTCTTGAGTCCTTAATTATAGGAAACAGGAAATACTTTAGTTGCTCTCCTTCCCAAGATCAAAATTCGTTAATAATTACACTACTTCTTAAAGGTTCCTTCTCCCTTTAGCTTTACTGCCACTGGGGAGGGCGAGGGAAGGGTGGAGAAGGGGGGAGGAAACCAGGGTTCACCATAACAATATGCAGGTGGAAAAAAGAGACATTACACGTTCTAAGATAAGAGCAAGGAAAGCCTTGCATGAGAAAATCAGGCAGTCCTTCCTTTTCGCGGCATACTGGGTCATTCGGGAGCATCCAGGAGAATTCTTTTGCTTCATTATGTTTTTTTCACAGCCATATTTCAGAAGCTACAGAGGACTATCAAAAGACATTCAGGAGCTGGGATGGGGGCTGTCTTAGCAAAGATTTTGACGATCTTTAAACCATATGGCAAATTCTGCGAAGAGATCCAGCTGGAGGTGAAGATGAGGAGACAGGAGTTTTTCTTAAATAAGAATAACCTGGCACTCTTATCTATTTTAAGGCATTGTCTCCTCTGTATTTGCATTCCTTTCTTTTTAAACTAAACAAATTTAAAATTAACAACTCTTTAGTTAATCTGAGCCAGGCTCCCAAAAATGTTGCATGAGACAACTCCGTGGCAGCATTTAGTCTGTTGCAGGCAGTCTGCAAAGGCTCAAAACCCATTAAAACATCTTTATTAACATTTTTTTAGACCAGTATAATGACACACTTTGTACAATACCATAGGTAAAGAGTGAAAATCCAGGCTGCAGCTTCATTGTAGAAAGAAAATTCACATCCTGTCAATATTGGGGAAAAAAGGCTGCAAATGAAGATGTAAAATCAGGTTCATGTTTAAAACATCTAAACTGATATTGCTTTAGGAAAGAAGCAACACATTAAGAACAATGTGTGAATATCCACTGACAGCCCTGAGTGCAGAATATTGTTTCAATAGTGCAGTTTGCTCATATACATAAAATAAGTAGGATTCAGTTGGTTAATAATTTATCTGGTGACTTCTTAATCTTGAACCAAAAATATCTTTGAATGTTTCCAGAGAAGCTGATATCAGGCATCCACAGCAACTGTAAAATCAGCCCTTTTTCTGCTTTATACTCTCTGACAGTTCATCATAGTCTTGGCTCTGCAAAAGACATACATACGTGATTAATTTAATGCAAAGCAAGTGGTGCCATTAACATCATGTGCCTACGCCTTCCAAACTCAAGGGCTTAGATTTGCCCAGTCCCCTCTCAACACAGACAGACCTCTTGGAGGGGCTTTGAGTAAATCTGATTTCAAAGAATGAAGGAGAGGGGAAAAAGTCTTTTCCTCCATAAAGGAAATATCTCTTCAAGCAGTAAGAGCCGGGACTGTCCATAGGGGCGTGCAGGATTCCTTCTCATGTCTGGCAGCACCAGAGCACTACCCAGCCGCAGTGGCCACCACCAGCTCTCTAACTGTTAGCCCTGAACACTCAGCAGCAGGATCAAGAGGGCTGGAATCTGAATAAAAGTTCCCCAAACAATGCAAATAGATATACAGTTGTTTTTCCCACAGTGGCAAGAGAAACCTCTGCCATTTGTACCTTTTGGCGTCCCTCAAAGAGTCCCGGCCTTGTTTTCGTGAAATCCCTCAGAGAACAGCTCCGGGGCTATGGCATCGAGGGTTTAGCTGCTGCCGGTCTTCCAGCAGATATCATTAACCCTTCAGCTACTAATTCCCCCCTTGCTGAAAAAAAATGGATGTCTGCTCTTGGGCTCCTCAGCATTTATCTGCTGTCCTGCTGTCCTTGAAAGTTCAGGGTTCAAGAGCAGCTGAGCACTTAAGCAAGTACTTACTGCAGTTTGGTGGTCAAACAGATAAGAGCGATTACCTCAGAGGGCTCCTTGAGTGTGTTCAGCCCTGCTGCTGGCTCACTAGCGGGGCCCAAGCACCTCCCTCCAACTCTGCTGCATGATGTGCACTGATACTGAATCTGTGAGGCTTACTTACCCACTGGTGTAAAAGGTTTTGCATCTCCTGAATGAGAGGCAGCAATGTGAGGAAAAACACCTCCTGCTATAGTGGATTTTAAACTATATACCCAATCAGAGATTTTGGAGGGCAGCTATGCTGAGCGCACGCATTCATCTGCAGTGAGCGTTGATACTTCACCTCTCCAGCTGGACAACCACAGAGAAAATTTCTTATATCAACCTTGCGAAGAGTGGGCTCCCTTGCTGCAACAAAACAAAGCAAAACACATTCACGCAGCCTGGTACAGCTCCCCTTAATCTATGTGCTTACACATACAGTGGGCATACAATAGGTATTTGGAATTTAAATAGATTTGTAACACAATGATGTAAAAAATAATATCACTCTTGGTGTTAAGTGTTAATTTCAGAACATTGAGGAGAGGCTCTTGATGAGTTTACTGTTGGCTTCCAAGGAGAAGATGGTAGGACTGGGATGCCAGATCATTAAACTCTTGGAATTATTATTCCTTTAATATTGCAGTGGCCATAAAGGCCAGCTCAGTCTCTGCTACAAAGGATCTTACAAATCAGTCTTCATTTTTCCTACAGTTTATTTGTTGCTTTTGTTTTTCTAAGTTTGAGAACATCCAGCTATATTTCTGCCCTCTCACACTCCATAAAAAGCTTTCAAGGCTATATTTAGTGAGAATATAGTGTGGATATTAAAGACACTGAACAGCCACCCACCACATAGTATTATCTTTTGCTGCAAACCACCACAAAAGTAATTACCATGCTAGAAATCCAGCTTGGTGTTACTGACTGGTTATCAGAGTCATCTAGCATAATTCTCACAGAGAAGGAAAAAAGGGTTATAGTGAAAGGAATAGATTGCCATCTGAAATATGCTTTTTCCTACCCCCTTCCCACCTACCTTCCCATTACTCTGGAAGAGCCCCTAAGTATCAAACGTGTACTACAAGCCGTAGAAAGCAGATTGACAGCTGAATTTCTGTTTCGTGAGTCGTCACATGCTTCCTCAGTAATTTTTTTTAAGCAAGAACTTCCTTAAAATGTAATCATTAGTAACATGTTCTTTGGGTGCCTCAGATGGGTCTCAGGTTTCCACAATAAGCATACTTGCTTGTGATTGCCTCTGGAATAAGAGAGTTTGAGTGCGAGTGCCCTGCTTTTCCACTAACAGGTGACACTTAAGATTCAGCCCCTGGCAAGCTGTTTTACAGCCTGACCTGCTTTGAACAAGCATAGCTAATGCAAGCACAGTTTCACTCACACACAGATGACACCAACTCCTGGCAAACTGTCTCTGAAGTCTTGCACTGGTCTGAAAATTTTTGAGACCAACTCTTAATTTTCTATAAACTTTTTTTCACTGCTCAGGAGGCTGAAAAAAACCCCATACCTCATGGTTCTGACACAAATTATTGCAAGTCATCTAGTGGTTGGGACATGGAGCAAGGGTGCCTGGAGGATGCTATGATCCTGAGGTCCAAAAGCCACTGTTCACAGTGTTTTAGACTGAACTAAAATTCCTTGCCTCTTGGATATTTATTTTAACATATCAGGAACACAAGAAACTTACACTGGCTTATGTGAGCAAGACACAAATGGGTGAGGGGAAAGCATCAGAAAAAGAAGACAGAGTTAAATTGCTTTGGAATACAGTGCATTTTCTCAGAGGGGAAAAAACTGGCTTGGTTCCACCTAGCATGCAATATATTGATTATTTCATTATTTTTTAAAATATGTAATGCAATATACTTCTGTATTATTTGATTGTTTTTGCTGCATTGTTGCCTAGGGCAAGTCTTATAAATTGTGAAACCAAAACAAGCTTAAAAATAGCATAAAAATCTCCAGGCAGATACATCATCACACATACAGGTTTAATCTGCTAGCATCTCCTGTGGTCACATCAGGTGTTGGCTAAGAGTTCAGTTTCTGCTTTTTCCAACAATGACAAAACTGCTAGCTCCTGCATGAAATATAGGTCATTTGGAAAGACAGACAACAGGCAGAGAGATGTATACTTACCTACATGTATATTCAGAGAGAAAAAGAAAGGAAGAGAATAATAATATATATATCCTTATCTAGAAAATAAATCATGTTAGCATTTATATGTAGTATTCTTTATTCCCATCAGGCAATTATTAGAAGTTTCCTTCTCATATTTAGTCATGTTTGGAATTGTTTTCAAGATGTTTAGACTCTTTTCTTCAAGTTGTCACCAGCTCATTACCACAGAATTACATTTTACAAACAAGAGCTGGCTAGAGCCAACTTGGCTTGGTTACTGCTGCCTGAGGGAATTTGAAAAAATTATAATTTCCTTGCCTTTGGAAATAGACAGGCATGGACCCAACTGCAGGCAATCTCACCTCTTTACTGCCTTTCTGAGCTGAAACAGCTTTTTTATTCTTGAAGTTCTCCTATTATTTGAAAAGAGAACACATGTACAGATTTTTTTGTCCCCAAAACACAGCACATCTGAGCAGACATTAATTTTCATCTTAATGAATCTCAAAATGCAGTGCTGAACAATAAGGTCCCCATTGCACCCCTTAGTAATAATTACTGGAGCTCTTCTGTTGCAGCAGTGAATCATGCCACTGCAACCAGTACTCAGAGCAGGGACTCCACAGAAGGTTCAAAGCAGCTCAACTCCTTGTCTTTTCCAAAAGAGGTAGAGTTGGTGAGGGCACTGACTGCCTCTACAGTATTTTCCCATATGGGTCTCTGGGACCTAAAACTTGTTATATTTATGATTGGCCCTTCTGCACCTCGATTGACAGTTTACACACCACTGCCCCTTACACACACACCTGTACTGCGATAATTTTGTAATTAGAAATTGATCTTTTTGTCTAATTAACACTGTCTTCTGCTGCCTTTGATCCTTCTGAAAGTGTCCCTCCTCAGTTTCAGCTTCATAAACCACCTTCGAAACTTCAGCCTCCACTTCTCTGTAATGCTCCTTTTGCAGAAAAGGAAGTGCTACTTTATAGAAAATTTGAGGCAAACTTTAAGGGATGGTCTGCTCACATGATTGCTCAAAGGTCAAAATGATGTGGGTTTTTTTAATAATTACAGTTAGCTAGTTACTGCTGGTTAGTGATAAATTAAGTTAGCACATCTTAAGTTGACTTGGCATGAGAACAGGATATTAATCACCAAATAGCCATCATTTACCTTCAGTTAAAGCATAAATTGCAATTCAGAATAGATCAAGCTTATATGCTTATTCCAAAAGCAATCTATAGGCCAGATTCTCAGGCAGTAAGAGCTTCCAAAATTTAATTAAATTCAGAGCTACATCAATTAGCACTAGCTGAGATATTGGTCCAAAGGACGATCTGTGGAGTAAATCGAAAGCCATGTGCCTTAATATCAGTAAGATTATCCACATTTTTTGTTCTGACGGAATAGCAAACCTGTCTTGAGTGCACAGGACCATTTTATGATGCTTTTCCCAGGTGGAACTATACAAAAAGTTCCACTGTAGTCTGCAGAATAATTCCCCCCTTATCATGCTCTAAATGTAAGTGGCTACCTGTACTTGTTAGGAACATCAGGATAATTCCAAGTTAGTGATTCTCAGAGCTAAGACCTCCTGCAACAGAAAGGCAAATTATCTGAAAGGTAAGACTTCACCCAGAGTGCATGGACAAAACCAATGTAGCCATCGACTTCAAGTGTTCAGGTCTTCAAACAGAGGAACTACATTGCCTGACTGCTAGCCCACGCTTGTGAAAGCCAGAAAAGAACACCTGTGCCCTTGAATAATCCTCAAAACACAATGCAGAGTTCCATGTTTGGTGAAACTTTCTTGAAAGAGAGAGCAACAATTAAAAATAAAAGAGGATAAATGTTTTAGAAGCTGTATTTCTTATTGCCTGGCTCATAATCATCCTTTTGGGGATGATTCCAGACTGTGTAGTGCCTGTGAAAGCAAGAAATCCCACTTTTCAATTTTTGCTGTCATTTTCTTATAAGATTCTGGTCAGAAAATGAGACTAACATTTTACAAAAATGCTTGCAACATTTTTATCACTGTCTTAAAATGGATAAAAATGTGTCAGAAAATTTGACAAACATCAAGAATGTGCCTCTATGCTGTCAAGAGCATCCCCCTTCTTGATGAGCCAAGACATGTAATACTCCCAATTTCACACTCCTGCCTAAAGCTCTGTAACTTTTTCCTGCTGGGAATCCTAAACCTTGAGCAGGGCGATTTTCCCTCCATTTGTATTAGGTAGAGCACAGCCTTTTGCCACATTAACAGAAAGGCTACTTATCTTGGAAACTGGCTGGGCATCTGAACACTACATCATCTGAGTACTTTTAGATGTTCAGCAGCTGAAGTGTCCTATTGTGGCTCATTCCCTTGCAGAACAAATGTTGCTGTCTGAGACTGCTCCAAACATTTGTTTGGCACACGAGAATTCCCTCTCCTTTTGAAGCAGTATTAAAAGCACTGTCAGCTCATTAATGGATTTTTTTTTTTAACTTTTCTTTTGGCAGAAGTGAAACTATCACTGAAGGAAATATCTTGTAAACATTGAAACAACCACAACAGCATTCCATGCGTACACTCTGGAAAACAAAAACAAAATAAAAGCAGCCTTTTGCAATGAAACATGTCTTTCCTGAATCAGCAAAGACTCCCATGACCTTGCAGACATTCTTTGGAATAGCCACTGAGAGCTGCATGAATCTCATAACAAAATAAAAGCACCATAGTGCAAAGGACAAATTGTCCAGGGTTAGAGGAGAGCCATTGCTCTGAAAACACCAAGCCCTGAAATCTTACCCATAGACTGACTGGTGTACAAATGTCACCATGCCTACGTCAAAGGCCACATTTCCCAGAGGACTCAGCTTCCCTGAAAGAAATACGGTAGCTATCGGAGTTTTAAAGAGCTCAGCAAGCCAGTATTTCAGTAGGACTTATTCCAGAGGGCTAGCACTGATATTTAGATGAGACCACCTGGGTACCACAAAAAGCTTATATGTAAAAAAATCCTCCTCATAGATAGCATGATGAGAATTCTATGTAGAAATGTAGAAATCTAGGAATCTAGGAATGTGGTTGTTACCCTTATTCTCCCTCCTGCTCTTCTTTTTCTCTTTTCTTTTTTTTATTTTTAATTCGAGAAACAAAAGACATCTTAATTCAGCTTGATATACTCTAGGTATGAAAGGAAGTAGTTTTTAGCTGAATTCTGTAGCCTCTATATAGGCAGTCTCTGTAAATAATTCTGTATTTTTCCTTCCGTTACTGGTTATCTCTGAATGATTTTTTTTTCCTCATAGGTATTCTTTATGGAAGATGTGTTAGGAAAATTCAAGGGTTTTTCTAGGATGTGGCTCATTTTGATGAAATATTAATGATTAGCAAAAACAAAAAAACCAAACAAAACAAAACAAAAAAAAAAATCCACCTCACACCTCCCCAGATAAACATCAGCAAAAGGCCTTTCTCAAACATGTTCCACTTTAAAGTTCCTGTTCTTCACAGGACAAGGTGGAAGTCCTTCCTTCCTTTAAAAGATCAGTATGGTTTTCTACATTGTATCTGTTTCTTCTGAATGTGACTAAAACTCAAATTACCCTACTTAGATGATACTTATATGGATGTACAAGAATAGGTGAACATGACATGTTTATCAAAGTTAATCTCTGTGCTTTGAAAAATAATTTGATAAGATTGGCATTTTGCTAATTCCAAAAACCTCCAAATCATTTGTTAGATCCATGCAAAATCAGACACTTCCAGGCTTGCAAGAAAGGCTAGATAAAACGTATTTTAATGAGAAGTTCGGTGCTGTTTAAAAGTGACAGCAATAGTTTGATGAGATTAGATAGGTAGGTAGATAGATAAGTAGATAGATACATAGACACAGAGAGGTGCTGGGTCTCAGAATGAAATTCCCTGAAATGCCCTAGCTTCAGGTGCTCTCAGTCTCGAAACAGATTCGTGATATGGACTTTGCCATCAGTCAAGAAGAAAACTTAATCTAGGACTGCCATGTAATGTATGGGACAGTTTCTCCTAAGGTGCAAGGTTTATGTAAGATAACCATCTGTCTCACTCATGCTTATATCAGTTTGGGCGAAATAACTGTGGTCCTCATCCTCTCTCATAGCTGTCAAAATGCACTGAGCAGTCAATGATTCAGACACTCTGAGCAATTACCTGGAGCAGACCAAATTCTATGCATCTTACCAAAAATGACAGGAAAGCTGGAGTTGGTTCCCATATCCTTTCAAGAAAGCCTGCAACAACAAACGAGCTTGCACGGCATTTGCAAGAACTTAAATCACTGAAAGGAATGTATATGAACATGGAAAAATAATCAGATCATCATGGCACCAGTATTTTAAGCACTTTGTTTTAAAATATGATCTATAATATAAAAGATTGCATAGAACATCTAGAAAACAAGTCTAGACAATTATTTCTGTTTTCACACGCCTGTGTTTTTGAAGCTTAGTCTCTCTTTTTGGACCATGCTTCTTTGTGACTTGTATAAAAATATTCATTTACTGCTGGTGTAATTAGTTCACAAAGAGGCAAAAGGGAATATGTTCACTCCTTTGTATATTTACCGTACCTATTTAGCCATTCAGTTGCCCAAACCTTGTGAAGGTGCTTGAAGGCACTGGTAAAGTGTCCAGTGTTACATTGGGAATTGGGCAATATACACCCCAATATATGCATAAAATATTCTTTGGAAAAAGCATGACATTCCTGATGTAAGTCAATATTTAATGAGCTTGGCTCTGAATTACTGTGTGTCAGTTGCAGAACAGTAGTACACTTTAGAATATCCTAGAGCACTTGAGTAAGTAGTCCCATTTTAACAGGAGAACAGGGAAACCATCCGTCACAGACCATGGTTTTTCCTAGGCCTTAATATAATAAAGAAAATATTTTGTTTAATGACGCCTTTCAGGTAAGAGAAGGGATGAAACTCCATGACATTACAGAAGTGTTACAAGGTTGAGTCTCACAGTAAACCTCTGCATAGGCCTGGAGAACTGATGATCTGTCTGTTCATAAGAACAAGATCTCTGACATCCCACAGTGTGATACCTGTCTCAACTTTCTTGCCAGTCTCAGCGAATTTCATTCTCCCAGTTCTGAAGGAAGCAGTTCAGGATGAAGATTTGTTCAGGTTATAGGTTTGCTCCATTTTACTGTATTACTGTGCTTTTCTGATCTAATGAGCCTAGGAATTTATATCATTTCTACCACTGTATTCATTTGAGTACTTTTCTGTTGTACTGGAAAAGGATTAATTTCCACAGAAACAGGCTGTGGTCTGGAAGGGAATTTTCCAGAATTTTACTGGGAGAGGAAACTTAGAATGTATTTTTCTGTAATCTTAAAAAGTGGCTTTCAAAGAACTGACAGTAGCTAATCTAGTATACACTACAATCACTGAACTCAGCCTTCCTTCCTCCAGAATGACTTCCAACCACGTCATTATCAATACAGGTTATGTTCAGTTACAGAGCCTAAGTACTTCCATTTGAAATACTAAGAGAAATACTTAGGACGTTAGAAAATATGTTTTCTCTGAAGAAAGGAAGACTGAAATTTCACAAAGTCAGTGAAGAACTAAAAATTCCTTTCAACATCACCTACATTTTCACTCTACCTGAGGAGAGTTAGCTTTATCAAATATGGATGTGTACCCACCCTAGTTTGAGAAAGGGGCAGTCTGAGCCACTGGAAAATGAGCAACATGAGAAAAAACATCTCATTTGACTTTGTAATGGTACATGCCAAATTGTAATGGAACAGAGAGACAACAGACTTATCCAGCTTTGTTTTCACACAGTTTAGTCAATTCATGCTTTTCTTGGATGATTTATATAAATAAATACACAGTGACTGACATAAAAGAAGTTTGTACGGTCACATATCAGCAATTTTTGAGGCTGGTGGAGGTCTCACATATCTCTTGGATATCGTCATAGATCTGGTAAAGGCAACAAGGAAATTTACACATTCATTTGTTCCTTTCTTTTTCCAGGGCAAATATAGTGAATCACACCCATCCCTCTCTCCATCAACGCTTGCTCTGTCACTGTCTTGAAAGGACACTGGGAGAGCTGCAGCAGGAGAGCCATTGTAGCCAGCTGCATCCTGAAACAGGTAACTCAGGAGGGCTGCTGACATCCCCCAGACTGACAGCTGCCTACACTGGGCACCGCGTCACTGTACCGCGCGCTCCTTACCCAGGTGCTGGCAGGAGCAAGGAGCTAAGAGAAACTAAGGTATAAATCATGTTTACAAACCACATGTGCAATGTCTTTCAGTCCATTTGTGGTCTTTCCGTAGCTCTATTTAGTATTCTGTACATCTGCTTGGGGGGTTGATTTTTTTTTTTTCTGTTCCGTAGCATTTCCTATCATATCAGCTACAGAATTCCCTACATGGAGGTATCCATAAATTATAATGCAGCCTAGGAGTTTGTAGTGTATGAACAAAAGGCACAAATGCAAATGCAAGATGTTTAATTCACTGTTTATGTGTGATGTTACCCAGGTGCCAGTGACATCCTTCTGACCAGCACAGAGGCACAAGGGACCAACTCAACATACATTTTTAATGTGATCAGCTGTGACAGCACATACACAGAGTAGACCTTGCGGCCTTAAAGCCATCCTTTTGGAACACTTCTAGGGGCCCAGAAGAAATGGTTTAATTAATCTTCTTTTTTTCAGGATTGAAGCTTTTTTTTTTTTTTTAATATAAATTATGTACACTGAAAACCTGCCAATTATAGCAAATTAAGGGACTTGGCAAGTGCATCCCTTGGAGACAGATGGTAAATAACATTCAGATTCTGAGTTGAAATAGGGCTAGCGATTAACTGGTACAGGATAGAAAAGCAGTCCAAATAAATTAAATAGAAAGGGTTGATATGAATGCAAGTACTGTAGGTTGCTTTTTTTTTGTGTGTGATAATGATGGTACCAAAAATATTGATGATTCATAATTAATATGCAGCACCCTCTGAGTGGCAGCAGGATTTTAGATCTTTAGCAGTATTTTAAAAACCAGTGCCAGTTGTTTATTTTGCTTTCACAAGACTGCAAACAACTGTCATTGCATCCTTTCTGGGGGATCTGCCAGTTAAAAAGACAAGAGTGCAGCCTCACAACAAAGAGAAGGTGCCCCTACAAGTAGGAGGGGACCACAGGAAAAAAATTCAGAGGAAACAGGGCCTCCTAAGACGCAGACTGCTGTAGCCAGAGTGGAAGTACCTGAGGAGAGTACATTTGTTTCCAACTTGAGCTGCAAATGAAACAGGAGCGATGACCTCAGCCTCATCCCCTACTGACCATTTCTCCAGTTCAAAATTCAGTGCACCTACTGTTCAAAATAAACCTGTCGTCCCTGGCACAGCAGAGGTGGTGCTGATCAGAAATGCATTGGCAGAGTTGCAAGATGGTGGGAAGAACTCGCAGCACCTGCGCACGCTCTGTCTGGGAACACGGATTATTGCTAACCTGTCAGTCTCAGCAGCACTAAAATACACCAAATCTAATTTGGTTTAAAAATGCAAAAGCACAAAGAGATCTTTTTAAGAATCCAGCCAGAGATAAAAAAGATGACAAAGTCAAGAGTGTGTTAGTCATTTAATATGTACTCTGCTTAGAATACTAAATTCAGGAAATGACTCAATCACGCACACAATTACAGCTATTTTCAGATCATAAATGATGCAGTACGCCAATACTGATGCAAAAACATACCACAATTAGTTCCTGCAAATGTTCTTGCAACAAGGCATCATTTCCAAGGGAGCCTTCAACCTAATTATGGCAACAGAGTATGCCTCAGGGCACACCTCTCTATATGATTTCATTATTCTTGTACAGTGACCTGACAATGATGTCACCAGGGTGCTACTTCACCTTGCATGCTCCCAAGCACATGATAAGAAGGTTAATTGCTCGGACATATATGTAAGGGGTCCACTTTGCTTCAGATGTTAGATGTACACAGTGCAGTCCAGTCACCGGTCTTTTCAAAGTGATATTTGCGCCCAGGAAGAATTAACATGGAATAATGTTTATATGTAACTGAAAAACTGAAGGCAGGTGGTGGCTGACGAGATCTCTTCTAAGAACTGGTTTATTTATTCAAGAATAATTTGCACGGCAGTTAGTGACTTTTCTCACAAACAAGAGGCTGAAGCTTTAAAGAAAACACATGAAAAATAAAACAAGAAAAATCTCTATTACACTGGTTCAGATTATAAAAAATCAAGATCTGGAAAAATTCAGAGCGAAGTTTAAGATCAAAATCTGGGCTACAAAGAAGTGCCAGAGCTAGATGCATTAGGACTAGGATGACAGGAAGAATCGTCACCTTTATTTCAGCTGCCATGTTGAAGTTATTTGTAACCCACTGCTAAAAAAGGAAGCCACTCTTCATAAATTCCTCCAATGGCCACTCAAATGCAATAAGTTAAAGCAATGGGAGTCAAATCTTCAAATGAGGGACTCCAGTTTTCACCTGAGAATTATTTCATACCTGCATACATCTTCCTTCTCAGTTTTAAATCCAGACTGCAGTATATCAGTAGTATAAGATTTTCCTTATGCTGAAAAATAAATTTTATTATTATATAGCAGTATCAGACTGGCAGATATTTTTCATACAATTACAAAAATTCTGAAGGTTTACATTATATTGTTTATACTTTATCCAATTTTAAATTTTTTCTATTTCCAAAATTCTGATTTAAATTGTGTACTCAAGATCTTTCCAATTACAAAAGTTGTTTTGCTAGGAAAGGCTACTTCACAAAAGATAAAAAAAACTGACTCAACTAGGAGTACAGCATTTGTGTCAGATTTGTGAATATGCCATGAAATTTCAAGAAAAGCATAGCAAACCTCAAATTTCTCTGATACTTCTCAATTATGATAAAAATCTTGATAAATGTAAAATTCTGTTTCTGACATGCCTTTATATCAACACATCTTATATGTTGATTAGTTTTACTTTGCACATATAATAAAAGGAAAGGCCTAAACATTTGTGCAATGTGAACAAGTCTTTCCTGCAGAAATTCCCAGTCTCTAATATCCAACTTCATTCCTCTTCAAATTCTACTCTGTTTTAACCAATTTGATCAAAGGATACTCCAGAGAAAAGTAGGCTCTGCAGTCGTTCACAGAGATCCGTGAAATGAGGAAAGTTAATCTGAACGATAATATTATTACTAAAATTTCTACAGGCAACATTAAGACAATACTAAATACTGTGTAGTTTTTTTTCTTTATACATGGGCAAGATCTTTGAGAAATATTGTTAACTGATGGGGTTTTTTTTCATGATTGGTTGGATTTTTTGCTTGTTAGAGGAAAATATTTTATGAGATCAAGAAAAACCACACGGAACCATTAATGGCAAGGTGGGAGGGGAGGGTATTCTTCCAAGGGAGAGAATAAGATCGTATTTGCTAAAGGCCAGAACAGGAATTCTGGAATTATGATAACAGCTCTGTTTATGCTGTTGTGTTTGGGGTGTTTATATATATATATATGTCCCTGGCTGTTTAGTCAAGAACTGGACAAACACTGCAAAGCAACAGTTCACAAACTTTTTTTTTTAGTTCTGAGCAGTTGTTTGTTCTAACCTTTTCCATTATTTTACAGGAACAGGATTCATTTCTTCATTTATTTATTCATCTGTTTGTTTATTTTGGTATGTGCATGACTGCCTGGAGAATGGCTGCTCCACATGAATGCCAGTGTTCTCATATAACAAAAGACTAGAAGGTATGCCTTTTCTAGGCCAAATGGTATGGCTTGTTCTGTAAAGGGCAGCAAGAATACTGCACAGCTTAAGCAATCAGTCTCAAATTAGAGAGAGGTAAGTTAATTGGGTAAAAAACATTTATATCTTTTGCATGGAAGACATTTTTTATTGAAACTTGAGTTATTAGACGATGGTTAGGGACATTTTCTGAATTCCAGGAAGGGCAGAACTTAACAGTTTAATCTTCTCAATAATTCTTGGTCCAGTCCTAATTAATATTTAAAGACATAAAATCTGGAAAAGATAATGTGGCCTAACCTGTGTTTTACTAGGTTTTACTTTGATTATTTGAGTCATGACAGTACTACCCCCACATCAGAGTTTCAGTGCTCTTGCTTCTCTCCTTGCTCACCACATAAAGATGGTCACTGCCCTGAATAACTGGTAGTTCAACAGGAAGATAAAGGAAAACAGCTGGCTTCAAAAAGCAGATGGGTGGATCACATGGTAATAGTGAGAGCATAATTAACACAAGCATCATCAGTCACAGCACACCAGCTGCCAGCAAACCTGCACACACTGCTTTTGTGTTGTTTTGGCTTCTTCAGAAGAAAAAAACCTTTTTAAACAAAGTTGAGATTCTCAATAAGGCTTTTTCTGCTTAACATGGGACTGTTGCCGAGTACCTCTCCAGCTGTGTGAACCCTGGCCCTGCCACAGCATTATGTAAACTATTGATGAGCTCTCTGAAAAGATACAAATCTCAGCCAGGTCTGATGATTCCCTTGAGCTGTAAGAATTAGATTAAAGCAGGAAGCCAAACACACCAAAGGGGAAAAAAATACGAGACTATAATTCCTTTGAGAGAATAATGGAAGGAACTATATCACAGCAGTGCAGAAAACAATTTCACAAGGCATAAATGAATGCAGAAAAGAAAACCTATAGTGCTCCTTTTGTGCTTGGACATATGTGTTACTTCTTGACTCAAATTTTAAGTGGTTTCCTTAAAAGTAATTTAAGAGTTTCATTAAAGATCTAGATGGTTCTTTTATGAACATTGTCATCTAGAGGTCAGGGACCTGGGAATGCTTCTCAGCTGCACAAGTCCAAGTTACTTCTCTGGCCAAGATCCCTGCTGGAACGAGACCTAATTATGTTGTATTCTGCTTCTCCACTGTATCACTGTTTCCTTTGAGAATGAAACCTGAGTTTGGTGGCCTTAAGAACCTAACATGGTACAGTGCTGGCCACACACCTGGAAGATGAGAGGAATAGGACACAACGGGACATGTTGGAGCATGCACTTACCACACCATTCCCAAATGTCCATAATAAAACTCTGTAATATAAGTGACTGACTTTCATCAGGAAGAACCTATTCTGTTGCAATGTGTTAGCACACTGGTTTCTTACTATTGCATTATTTCCCCCCTCTCTTTCTGTCTTAAGTAGCTCTGTGTGCGTGCATGTTTGTATGATCTACTGTAGACAGACCAAAAAGTACTTGGTAGCACCAAGCCAGTAGTCAGGGAATATGGCATACTGTGACTCAAAATTCCACTCTACTGAAGAATTAACCATAAACATTGATGAGAATAATAAGGTAATTCAAGTCTTCTCAGATACTTAAAAATATTATTTTTCCTCTGTTCTCTGTTTTCGCATATTTATTTCTTAATAATCCTGATTTAGCAGAGGGTTTTAAAGAGATGTGTCAAAATGTCACAAGGTAGGCTATTTTGGTATCAAAGTGGAAGTGAGAACTTTCAGTTGATTATTTTAACTAACTATAATTAACACTCGTGTTTGTGAAATTCACTTCTCGCTTATCTAACAAACAGAAAAACTGTGGAATAAATACTAATAAAATACTACTAAAACTAAAAATTGAAAGTGTTTTCATGACTTGCTTCCTACTGAAAACAGAATGCCAAAAGCCAAAGTTGTTCCCAGGAACAGATCAAGTTTTATACATTTTTTATATGGAAAAAATATTGACATTTTTCTGAAGATCTCAACATTATTTTTCAATATCTACAAGAACAAAATAACTCCAGTTACAATCTACTTCCTATTTTGAATATTTTTATTCGTAAAAGTCATCAAAAATTGAAAACTTCATGATTGGCTAGATGACACGTTTCAGGTTTTTTAATGTTTTACTAGAACATGACAGTTGTTTCCTTCTCAGCTTTAACTGAACTTTTCCAGCACTGGTAGAAGGCTGATGATAGTTGTTGCTAAAGGTATCTTTCCTAAGAAATAGGTGATTAATTCAAAGGCCCAGCAATCAAAAATATATTCCAGAACAAAACAAAATTTTCACTTACTGGATTAATTTTCACAAAGAAGTGACCTATTCTATTCACTGCATTTGTGTAATAAATGAGCCATGAGATTTCAAGAGCTAAGCAAAATTACACTCTATAAAGTTTCAAATTAGGTGCCCAGCATTTCTGAAAAACAGTTTTTCAATTGCTAGTATTCAAGGAATAGAATAATTTCTAAATTACTCCCCAAAAGCATGTGACAATATGTTCTTGATTAATATGTTCTCGATTAATACGTTCTCTGTACTCTTACAGGGGATATTCTAACCAAAGATGTTGATACAGTTAATCAGTAATTAGTCAGTAATCCATGTTTTTATGATTCAGTGCTTGAATGAATCAACTTACAGGCAAGAACTATTAGTCATTTTTTCTAATAGACACGGTGAAATATAAATAATTAAGTGAAGTCATCAAGGGGTCACACATAGAATCAGCAATAGAAGCTGTTCATCTTGAACACAGTGGGTCAAATATACCAAATAGTTGTACACTCCAGCAAGTCAAATCACTCGTAACTGCTTAGAAGCTTTGAAACCATTTAGCCAGCCTTGAATATGACTTCCAGAAATGAATACCAGTACTCTAGCTATACTTGAAATCAGTTTTTGTTCGCTATTTCTTTCTACCAAGGAATTTCATGGAAGGTCTGAACAATCAACCACAGGGAACAAATTTTTATCGAAGGCAAAAAACCAAAATTTTCCATTAGAGGTACTTCCCTATTTCTCCTTCCCCCATCCAGCTGATTGTAAACATAGCAGAAATAACCTTGGTTTTAAAGTACATAAGCTTTACTTTTTCAAGCATATTCATTTACAAAAGTCCACGTTTATCTCCTGAGATTATACAGGCACCTTTGGGTGATACTCTCTATTTTCTCTTTTCTAGATGAAATTCTGTTGTCATACTTTACTAGACTTAGTTAAGAAGCATTAAAAGTTTTACACTGTTGAGTAAAAGGAACAAGGAGGCTGCAATACAACATTTTCCAGGTATCCCACCTTAATGTTAACGCATATTGTACTTATGACTAGCACTGGCAAACACAGAAATGTTTGTTTCTTCAGAAGAACATATGCATATTACATATCTTCTGTAATATCATGTTACAAATAGGCTTGCATTGAATTGACTTCAAATATTTCAATTTTATTGAAAGTTATTATATTAGGAATTCTGGTTATACAGTAGCTTGTCAGCATTGTGTAATTTCAAAGGACTGGACACAAATCTTTCAAGAGGGAATAAGTATGTTCCTTCCCAGGAGTTGTTTTTTTTTAGTTCTCCATACTGTGTGCTATACACTCCATTCGAAAAACCACAAATTACTTCTCTGCAACATATTTAATGAGACATAATGATAAACACTCTTTCTGGTAAAGCAGGGGAAACAGAAATTTGTCGGAGAAAACTGCAACCTCCTTTCCGCCACAGGCAGACTTAAAAGAGCACTCCTAAGGCTTTGTAGATATTGCAGACCTTAAAAAAAAAATAAAAATATTATTTTAATGTTGGTATGCAGTACTGCCCAAAACCCTAGCCCAACTCATATATGGACCCTGGTATGCCAGAAGTATATTTGACTAGTATTAAATAATAGCAAAGAAAACATTATTTAGCTCTCTCTGGGATCTAAAAACACAAAACAATCCCCAAGGTTTTATGAACTTGCATTTAGCAATTTTTTCAGAAGCACATTCAGAAAATAAGAGTATTATATCCTAAAGGTGAGTGGGGAATGCAGCTTAATTTTTTTCCTTCACCTTCACTGCAAGTTAACAGAAAGACTTTACTTTGGTTGATGCTTCAACTTAGTTCAGGGCATTTCTTCATTGTCTTTCACTCCCTGTTTCCCCACATTAGCATTCGGTATGCCACTGGCCTATTAATAGCTTGTATAAGCATGCACTGCAGACATATTCACCAGCACAGTTGCACATATGGCTGTCACTCCATGTTCTGCACTGAAGGATGGATCCTTGTGGAAAACATTTCTGCCCTCAGACTTCCACTAGCCAATTTGACATCTTCCCCAGATCAGAGACCCTTGCTGGCACCTCCAGGGGCACGCTTGGGCCCATGCACATGCTGGCTCCATGAATATTTAACAGAGAAATTGAGAAGAGGCTTGCTAGTGATCCATCTGTTAAGTTGCTGGAGCTATACCAGGGACCCACGAATTGGCTGCGGACTTCTTCCACAATAATGCCAAGGTTCAACAGAGAATTTAAGGTATTCGGTTGATCCTCTGCCCAAAGCTGACTACTGGCAGAGAGAGTGGCCACAGTGCATAGCTGGTGACAGCAGATTTACCACTGAATAAAGCCAAAGCTATCTCTGAAATAATCAGCTGTGACTAATAATAAATAGTAACCTTACGCTATCCTTTTTCAGGATAAATTTAGTGTTTCTGCCCTATTTAAAGTAGCTAAGGTATGCTGCTTCACACCTGATTTTAGCAAAGCCTAGTATTATGCTACCATGCCAAATAATATCCCTTGGACTTCTTGGCTTACAGAACTCACATCCCTACCCAATGCTGCATAATAATAACTATATTTTGGGAAGAGAGAATGTGATAAAAGGGAGAATAACACAACAGATAGTCCATTATGCCATCTCGTGCTGCCTAATGAAATATGTTTGTTGCTTGGGGAACAACATCAGGATTTCTAATAAATCATTAATGGGTCAGAAAAAAGTTGAGTCAGCCTTCTGCAGGGTATATCACTCCTGTGTGAACATGGAAGCTGTGGAATAGCAGTTAAATTTTCTCTCTCCCTTTCATAAGTTTTAGATTTTGGGTTTGTCCTCTAAAATTGAAATGATCTTGTGCTTTAAAAGTCAAGTAAGCCACGTTATTACTTTTCAAACAAGTTCAGCTATTTTAAAAGAAAGGTTAAAAGAGAACAGTTGGTCGTTTTTTCCAAGCATGAAGCAACAGTTTTGACTTTAGGTTGGATCTGCCTGCATTTTCTTTTTTTCTCTTTGTCACTTCCTCCCAACTCACAATCTCCAGGCGAGTCATGCAAGGCTGGAACGAACCTCTAGAGGTTTGCTCCGTTAGAAATTTTTTAGCTTGTTTAAGTAAAATTCTTAACAAATGAGGTTAGTTGACACCATATGAACTGGATGTCAGCAAATATAGGGAGAAGCTGTGTTCAACATAATGGTGTCTAGTCATTCTTAGACCCTGCAAGACAAAAATATAACCCTGTCTACTAGGTTATGGTGCTGAAAAAAGACTTCTATTTCTCCACATTGACAGCAATTGGCAGCATCATGAGAGCTAACTCAGTTGTTAAAAGCATGTCTAAACACAGTAAAAATGCCCAAATGCAGTAAAGCCCTTAAGTACCATTAAAAAGACAGAGTATTTAGTAAAACTATGGCTCTGGTTTGATGGCACCATAAATCTGTCTTGAGTTCTCCAACTTAATGGTGTAGCAATATGACACGCAGTCCAGCTCTGGCTGAAGCTCATAGGCTTGCAAAAAATGTACCCATTTTTTTCTGACAGGCTGCTTCCATACAGATACATTGCTTCATGAACATCTGGTCTGTGAAAGAGTTTCTCTGGGCTTCCCCATTTGGTCTAGTCCTGCCATTCTTGCTCTTTATATTCAGAGCACTCTGCATGTCACCAGCCTTCTCTAAACATGATCTCAGAACTTCCATTTTTGCTGTATTTCCATTTTTGTTTCTCACTGTGGCTGAACCTTTCTGGATCATGGACTCCTATGCCAGCTCTAAGCCAGCCCTTGGCACCCTGCAGCTGGCATAAACAATATCTGAGTTTGTCCATTCCATGACTTTGCTTTTGTCTGTTTGGTGGCTTTGCTTCTCGAAGGTCTGTCTTTTGGTGTCCAAACCAGAGCTGTTGGCTTGACCAGAATCCTGGCAGTGCACATTAGGAAATTGTCTGCCATTCTCTTCTGCACAGATGCTTCAGTGTAGGCTCCAAAGAAACCTGGAACAAGACAGGACAAGACTGGGTTCCAGAAGAGACTACAAACAAAGCCAAAGAATTGACAATCTGGTGCTGCAAGATTAGCATACCTTTAGTAGGAAGCACTCCAGAGTGCCTGAGGATGCCCTCTAATGTTAGTTCATTTCACCCAATGAAGACAGACCTCCCAAAAAAACCATGACAGGACTGTGCAGAGACTGGAACTTTGCCCTTACCTATTAATCAGAATCAAGCAATTGATCAGCTTGTCACAGACTAGAAAATGTACCCTTTTTTTCTGGTCGTTTGGAGAGGAAGCCTTAATGTCATTTTCTGGGGATGCAGTTAAGCCCTGGATTCTTGGCCAAAAAGCTGACTGTTCTGTGCTGACAGTTACTCACCTGCACCAGCCCCATTCTATCTGTCTAAGCCTACCTCACACTAAGAGTTTTCAACAAAAAGATCCTACACTTTGGGTCTGGGAGCCACCCCAACTGGAGTCATACTCATTCCACACACAGTCTCCACACTTGATTGGGCTGGAACAAAAAGACAGAGAATCTTTTTAGAAATTTCTGAGGACATCTACACATGTACAAAAATCTCAGTGACAGTTCATTATAGACAGGAAAGCATTTGGTGAAGTAAGGCCAGCCTGTATTCACATTTCCCCTCCTGAATAATTACCAATCATATGTTACATCTCAGAACTGTGGTATAAGACTGAACTGTAGTTCAAAACACTGATACAGCATCCACCAGATGGTCCTCAATATATGAAGTCTCTTTCTTGATCCTGTGTGGGTTGCTTTTCCTGACCAAGATTTCAGCATTCGCCTCAGTCACCACGCACGATAGCAGTATCATTCTGTATTTGGCTAGACTTCTATCGATCATGGAGAAAATAAGTTTCATCACTTTGTCTCGTCACAGCCACTGAAGACACTAGCACAAGCCATGGCAGAGAGCATCACCAACACTTTCAGTTACTTTACACTCATTGGCTTCAGTTGTATTTATATTATTTTCTAATTTCAGCTGGATTTGACATGGTAGAGGTAACAGGTGGCACACAGGTAACCCTGTGTCTTAGGACAGGTGCCTAAGACACACAGGATAAGTCAGATGCTGGATGTGAGTCAGATGGTTTTTCATTGGCTGCAGAATAATGGACTACATGCCCAGGTTTTAGGTTGCCTCAGCTAAAATAAAATTAATGCCACTTATTGCAGAGGTTCAGGGTGTATTAAATCCTCTAGACAAGACTGTGGGAGCAAAGAGAACTAGCAAATCTAGGCAAAAATAAAAGCCAGCATGCCTCCACTGGTGTGACTCAGTGCTAATGGAGCCCCAGCTCTTTTTCACCACTTCCTGCCTAACAATTGGCTAATCTAAGTGACCCTCTGGATGCAGGTGTTGGTGTAGGTAACTGGCCTAGGAATTCCAGCCCATTTCACAGCAGAGCTGCTATACACGAGCTGCCCTTGAAAAAAATTCAACCCGGAGCCCATAGTTGGCTACCACTGGTCTTTAAGCACTGCTCCCTTCTCAAGACTGTCCAAGAGCACTGGGAGTCACTGCTGCGTGATAGATTTGCCCTCATCCCTAGCTGCAGTGCCTCTACTAGCAATAATTCCAGTCACAACCCAGAGCTCAGAAACTCCCCAAGGGACGTAGCAGGAAGACGTCCCTCATCTAACTAGCAAAATCTGCAAGCTGCAGGAGACCAATGGCAGCTTGAAGAACCATCCCACATCTTCAATGCCAATGTGCAGTGTGAACAAGAAGCTACAAGCGCCTCCAGAAGCCTGCCACTGCATGCAGCAGACACAGTCTTAGCCACACCAGTTACGTGTGTGTTAATTGTTCTGCAGCAATCATCAGACTAGACCGTGGTACTTGACATCTTCTGTGCAGTCTAGGTTGCCAGTGTCCTACACACATGGTTAGTTGGGGATTTCTAATTCTTACACATCTGAGATGAGGCTTGGGAGGTGAACCACTCCTCAGAGACCTTCCTGCTCTGAGACACTGTGTTCCGTCAGCAACATTTGCTCCTGAGGAGCTCCTCAGACCAGCCAGTTGCCCTTCCACTTTCAATATAGTCCCCTTAACACCCAAACAAGTAGTCACAGAAATTTTATTTTCAGAGTCTCCCTTCAAGAGTATGGGAAAATGTTAGTCAGCTACAGATACACTCCCCAGAATCTTAAAAGCCAGCTGTAGGAGTTGACTACCATAGGCAACTCACTTTCTGAGCAGCTTATGAAGGACGATTCATTACCACAGTAAATCTCTGATAATGCCTGATTGTGAAAACTTACAGTGGGGTTTGTCCCAACACTCTGTCGAACGAAGTTAATTACTAGGCAGGGTCTGTAGACTCATAGAAATTTCTCCATCTGAAGATCCAATTAGACAAGCAGAATTTGTAAACCACGTAAGATACTTAATGGTGGGAGGCATCTAAAGTCAAGGCTGGAGTTAATATTGACAGTACAGAGATATTCCCGTCACCATTACATAAGGCTGTATGGCTTTGATCCCATGAAAAAGTCAGTTCCTGTAACACTGAATTAGAGGGCAATTAGTTTTACGCACACACAAAAAAAGTTATTGGGACGAGATATTACTGTTTATATCCTTAGTTAAAAAGAAAGAATTTATGCATTTACATATGAAATGTTTAACATTTCTGCTGAAAATGGAAACAAGCAGGACAGTTTTGACCTGTACAGTAGAGTGCTGTAGTGGAATCTGATCCCTGTAATCTAAATATACCCTGCAAGTATCCATTCCTGTGGGAGGGCTGCGTGCAACAGCAGCAACGACAAACAGGATGATGCACAACACACAATTTTTTGCTTCTTTAAAAACATGTTGTTCTTTTCATAATGAAACTTGAAGTCTGTATGTCTCTAATTCTCTGTTTTAATAATTCCAGTGCCTTCCATTTCCCCAAAAAATAATCTTTCACATACTGCTCTCCTCATTTCTCCTGCCACACACAAAGCATTATGCAGCTTGTCTGGCTCAGAGCTATGCTGCACTGCTCAGCCAGCCAGTACACATATATTGACTGGCCACATAGATGCCCCCTCTCAGAATGGGTAACGGACTGAATCCTAGCAGGGTTTCTCACCAGAACATTCATTATGGTTTCTACCTAGCCATTTCATGCCATCTATCCAGAATGGTTTTTTTATCCTTCTGCTACCAACATTTCCTAAGCTGATGAATGGGTTTCACACCTACTGGGCATGAAAGGTGTGGGCTGTTGGGAGGAAGCTAAAGGGAAAGTGACAGACGATGCAGACAACATGATTTGATAACCTAATTTACTCAGGAAGCTGGGCTAAATATGTAAGCCAGTACAAGATCATGTTTCTTCTTCCTAATGAAGATCCTTTTCTAAGGACACAGGCACTTGAAGAAAGCAGATTTCTTTATTACGTTTTAAAGACATTCTTCAGAAGCTAATGTGGGTGCACACCTATACCACCAAAGGAAACCATACCGCTCACTGAGTCCGAGTGGCTGGGTTTGATGCATCCACACTGCACACAAAGTGGCCCTGTCTCTTTCTTGGTTTGCATATATACCAACTTCTGCTTACCTCAGATTCCAGCAGAAATGGCTAGCATCAGACAGCCTGTCTGAGGAGTCAGCTGTGACTCTGTAGACAAAAACTCTGGATAAAATACCACTGACAATTTCTACTCCCACTAAAATTAGGATTCCTAGTGGACAGGTCAAGGTCTCTTTCCCATGTGATCACAAGCTACACAGTGATGACAAAAGTGTCAGTTCTGTGATGGAAAACTCTAAGAAGTAGGGACTTTCAGGTTTTTTGCATAGCATGTAGGAACAATGAACTCGCTGGGAAGACTTCCACCTCCCCCACATCACCGCCTTCACACACATGGACACACACAGAGAACACCTTCTCTCAAAATTCAGCCTCCTGAAGTCACAGGGAATATTTCAGAGCTCTTCAGCATAATCCGCCCTCAGGAAACAGAGCTCTGTTTTACGACACTGAACTTCTTTCCTTAGACTCTGTCAAGCTCCTTTTAACAGCTGGTGTCATACAACCCATACTGTGACCCATCCCCACAGGCAGATTAGCCCTGTGCTAATCTTCCTGAGTCTCTTGCTTGTAGTAAACCTATCCCAGACATTTGATCAAATCACAATACAGTAACATATAGCTACTGTAACTACAAATTTATAATGGAGTTAAATTGATTCTCCATTTCCACTAGCATCTCCAATGGTTCTTGAAGTCATAAATAAACTTCTGTTTAAAACTGTGGTACTTTTAGAAGGAAGTACTGCAATGAAAGATAAAAAGTTCTGATCTTTGCCCTTGCTTCTTATTTCCTCTTCTTCCAAAACCTTGTGAAGAAACACTGAAGTGATGACAAGGAAAATATTTATTCCTCTTGCTGGACTGGGCAGGGAGAGGAGGGAACTACGCAGGAGGAAGACAGGACTGTAAGTAATGGAAGGAGCTTTGTAAGGCAAACCTATAAGCCAGACATGACTGGATGTCGCAGAAATTTATCAACAATGTTTGTTTGACAAATGTTTTCTGTGACAAGTATCACATTTCATGAGCAGCCTAAAAGAGTTGATTGAATACCAGACTAACTGATTTCTCAAACACATTATTTGATGAAAGATGACAATTTATTGACTAATGGTTGGACTTTGTTAATCAGATCTCAAAGTCCTCAGTCAAGAAAAACTCCCCTGAGGCCAAATCCTGAAATTTTTAATTTGAACAAGAGAGTGCTCTACACCAGAGTACACAGCTGTTCACTGCAGTCAAGATAGTGCTATTCACCTAGCAGGAAATGCACAGAAGATGAATCTATGCACCTGAGATTCTTATTTTGTTTTTTTGTCTGAAGAATGCATTTCAATGGCTGTTATTAATAAACACCATTTTTCTCCCAAATACCTCCAACATTCTCTCTCCCTATTCAACAGCAGAAATTTGTACAAAACACTGCTGTTAAACTCCATGAAAGCACCAGTCTTGAGAAGAGTCACCATCATCAAACACTTGGTCTCTACTGGCACACAGGAGCAGCTTACACCAGGAAAAAGACTCAGGAGATCAGCAGAGCCACCCCGAACTATAACAGCTGTAGCTAGAGCTATCACCAAAACAATTTATCATTTTACGTATGCATTTAATCAACAGCATATTACACTTATCACTGAAACAGACCAGGCTTTTCATGTTCCTGGTGTTACTACGGACCTTTGCAGATAATCCCATACTAGTTCTGGTCAGCTTCCCACAGTGGTCTTGTAGACTTTGCAGCATGAAACAGAAATTTCCTTCTATTGTTGATCTTCACTTGACACGGTCAAGGAAAAGGGTATGAAGGTTGTGCGTGCCTATATGAGTGTAGAAAGGTGGGAACTGGATGAGATGATGGGAACTGAAATGTCAATGTAATATTTCATAACCTTGAAGAGTAGAAGATATTTTATTATTTATTTTTGCTTGTATTTTGCCACTGCACCACCCCATCACTCTACCGCTCTCTCTACCCTCATTTTATTTTAATGAGCAATGCTAATTTTGGACAGCTCTAAAGAAAATGTGGTGCATGAAAGCAGGAGGTGTTATCATGTGAAAATATAACCAAATTAGAAATTATTGCAATAGCTGCCACTGCCTAATGATCAGAAGAAATCTTGCTTTGATGTCTAAACCAGAAATAATACAATGTTTTACTGACTACCTCTATCTAAACAGAATAGTATGCTCTGAATGTATTTGCATATAGAGTTGAACTCTTCTTTAGTCAAATTACTGCGGAGAAACAAGATTTATACGATTTGATTGCATGGGTACACTAGCACTTTAGATTGCTTGCTTCTGTCAGGACTGCATTTCTCCTGTGCATGAATGACTCAGTTTAGCTTTCCTGTATGCTACTACTACGTAGTGATATACTGTTTCCAGAGAGGCATGCAAGGAGAATAGGCATTCTATACAACTAGATTTTCACTGAGGATTACACTTGAGTTATTTCTCATGTGTGACTGCTTTCTTCCCTGTCTAAACTTTATAACCATTGCAGGAGGCCAGATGAAGAAGCCAGAGTTAGAAGAGGACTACTGATGCTAATTGCCCTTGAGAAGAGTGTTCTACCTAAAACAACTCCTGCTTTAAAAACACCATCAGAAGCATCTAATTAAATGTAAATCAAAGAATAAGAGCAAAAGAAGTACCCAGCTGGAGATATTTTGATGACTTGATGGAATCTGGAAGCAGGTCCTTCTAGCCTGAACAGTGTGCCGAAATTGACCAGAATGAATGTAAGCTCTATATGGACTCTATTAAAAGCAAGGCCAAGTGAGATTTTAGTTCTTAGGCTAGGATACCCTCTTTTCTCACATTTTCTGTCTCTTCCTCATCCTTTTCTCCATTCTACAATTCTGTCTTTAAACTCTCCACCATATGACATTTGCAAGAAGGGAACAGAGCAGATCTGGTAGAGTCTCTCTGTGCTGCTGCACTGGTTGATGTCTACTACCCGAGACAAGGTGAGATAAGTACCAGGAATTGCTAGAAATGTCTGATTCTCATTTCTTTTATTAGGCTTCCTGCTCAGAGGGGCACCTAACTCATATACCTGCACTGTGATTGATATAATTGTACATTTAAAAAAATTGTGTATTAAAAAAAAACCCAAACATTGATATAAAAGTAAGTTATAAGTCAAATTCACTGTGGGTGGTTATGTAGTAAAATGAATATGTAAGCAAAACAGATTGGATATTTGTCTAGATAGAGATAGAGGTTTTTTTAATAAATAACAGATTTCACTTTCATGCTCAACTTCACTCACTTGTGCAAATGTCCAAACAAAGACATCTAACACCATAATGGAAACTACCAGAACTTTTCTGATAGCCAAAATGTCCAAAATACACCCTGCATTCTTTGGGACTTCTATGTAAATGCTGCACCATTCCAACTATGGACTGAATTTCACTGTGTTTGTATTTGTGTCATGTTTTCTTATTTTTATTGAGTTTGAATTAATCCTTCACCAGAAAAAAATATGCCATACTTTGACACTGAAAGCAGAGTAGATGAAAGGAAGAGAAAAAATATGAATATCAGGAAATAAGACCAAGTTAAAACACCAATTTTCAGAGTCTGCAATCGTGACCAAAATTTTTACTGGAAATTAAGGCATGCTATTAATATGATTCCTCATGACACTACAAAAGGAATCTTGCAGTAGGACAATTCAGGTAAAGAAGCTAACTTTAGCACTCATCAAGAAGTAGTAAAGCTGTGGAAACAGAATCTGTTTATAAGCATTAAAGCTTTTCCCAGTTTCAAAAGGATTCAATAGGGAAAAAGGGAAAGTAAAATAGGTAGTACACAAAACTAAGGACATTATAAACTTTGAATATTATCAAATAAAAAAGTATCCATTTTTTAATGCTAAATATAGTCTAAAATACTCTTGAGAAACTATTGGCATTGCCAACATTTTTCCATTTCAATAAATTCTTGTGTAATTCTTGTGATTCTAATCATAAAGGAGAGATTAAAAACATTATGTGGGTTGTCTTGTTTACCAATACTTTGAAAACCAAAATATTGTAAATAGTACCTCTTGTATTAGAATGCTAATTAAAAATATCATAATCATGGGTTGCCAAGAAAATCTTGAAAGAAAAATTGAGCTCTTTTCCATGGGAACAACTTTGAAATTTTTAAAGGTTTTGCTGAATTGTTTTGTTGTTCTGTTAATAACACCACAATTATGGAGCAAAAAAAGTATTACGAGTGAACAATTCACTGGACTCATTCTGTTGTAATGAACCATCACATTCTATGCATTTTTTGCTGTGTAGTATAGTATAGAAGCCTGCTATCTGAGTGTTTTAAAACAAGTACTTGGATACTATGTAAGGTATGTTTTAATAGACACGTTATTTTATGACCTTGTATTGGGGCATTACCACACACTGGAACCTCGTCATTTCTCAAGAAGCCTCAGAGGAGTCAACAGAATTTTTATACTTCTGAACATGCATCCTGTGTCCAGCTGATGTAGCATATAGCAGGAAACATGCCATGGTCACCTCAGATTGGTCACTATTATTCTGCAGTAGTGATCTGTCTGTTGTGATCATAACATCTGCTCAATAAAAGTTTGGCCAGTAAAAGAGAATGCTGAGCTCCTGCTTTGCTGCAGTGCCCATTAACTTGGGCCCAGATAAAAATTTGCATCCTCTCCCGTGTGCAAAATGAGAACATTTAACTTCTCACAATTTAGAAAGTCTCAGTGCTCAGTTTGTTGCACTATATAATCAAGGAGCAAGTAGCTCCTGATTATTTGCCCTCTCACACTGGCAAACCCTCCCTACTCTGTCTGCTCTTTGCAAGTTTGTGCTCACTGATCCTGGACTAGCCCTACACAAAACGTGGTTTCCAGAGCACTGTGTGCTTTGGGTGACATTTTCAGAAGTACAAGAGGAGCTTTTGTGTTGGGCTGTGTACATATTGGGAGGTCAACACCAAACACAGCAAAGCTGTAGTGCCTCCCTCAATAGATAAGCCCTAGCTCCATTATCAAATAAAGAGATCTTGGCTCTGAAGTGCCTAAGTCACTTTTGAAAAAATATGATCAGATTCTTTTGTAAAATGTAACTTCTTTGACCACTAGGTTCCTGAAAGAAATCAGCTGCCTCATATACACAGAAACTTTGACAGACTCAGTAACACACAGAAAGTACATGTTTAGCCAGCTGCCTCCTTCCTTCTGTATTTAAAATGCAGCTTCCTACAGGAAAAGGGAAAGATCAGGAATCTGTGTCTCACTTCATTTACCCTCAGACACAAGGCGATATTCTGACATAAGGCGATATTCTGAGAAGCAGCATGAAAAAATCCATCACAAAAGATAAGAGACTATGGTTTCAAAATCCGCCTCTTTCCTCAGAGAGAGGGGCTTTGTGATGGAAGCTCTCTGTTGCTGAGGAGAAAGCACACACCACGTATGTGTAAACATATCCCACATAGTCTGTGACGCACTGATTCCCTTCTAAACATAGAGCGTGTTATCAGCACTGCTGCGCGTATCAGCAGCTGAGAGGCTGCTCAACACCATGTTTATCTAATGGACCATAATAGACAGAGCGACCGAGCACAATAGACAGTGAGATGTGTAAGTATGTTCTGAGCCAGTACAAGTCCTTTTTTCTCTTTCCCAAATGGGGAAAGGAGGGGGTGAGGGCATTACACAAGACAGATCACACGGCTGTCCAGCAGCCACTGAACCATAGCATAAAGGCCTTGTTTAGATAAATAATGACTCCTTTACTTTATTCTTAGAACTGGAAGTCTCTAGAACTGAAACATAATGTCCCACAACTGCTTCTGGCATCTGTTTTTCAGAGAGATGATTGGGCCATTTATAAGGGGATCCATTTTCACAAAGGTTTGCACTGTTACAGAGAGAATTCGTCTCTTCCCATCAATAGATCCCATCCACTTACAAAGGGCAACAAGGCAATGAACTAAGAGTTTCAACATAGTGTCTTGGAAATTAACCAGGCAATCAAATCATGTGCCTTCCTCAGACCTCTTCTGATCATCCTACAAAGCATCCCAGGAAGAGTATACTAAGCAAAGGAAAAACTAGCATCATCTGAACAATTTGGATGTTAAGCTATTTCCCTCTCCATTGTTTGGGAGGGGATGGGGTGTTATTACTAGTTTGCTGGTTTTAACTTTAGAATCAAGAACTCTTTCAGAATTCAGCTTCATGGTTTGCTAAATTCTGGAAATTAGAATAATGAAGCTGACACACTTCCACGTACATGCAGAGGGGTAAGGTTTCATTATAAACTGAGTATCTGAAGGCATTCAGAGAAGACTTCACTACTCCTAAGACAACCACAGCAGTCTGAAAGGAGATATTTTCCCTCATCTCAGGATGTGAACACAAGAAAGAAAGACCAAAGTAAATACTGATGGTTTACTCCTGAATCCTATCTCAGTTTCTGCTGAGAAACTGCTTTTGTGAAACACCTGCACTATGAATAGTTTATTCATCAATTTATTCCTTTTTCCCAATTGTGACGTACTAGAAAATGGCTCATGAACTCTCTTAAATCTGTTACATATTTGACATTTATTCTAACTCAAAAAACATGTTAGTCTGTGTTTAGTTCATAACCTGATCGTGACAGGTTTTACTATTCATTTCAGAGAGCATGCAAGTGTTGACTCTATCCCGGACTTCACAACCAAGTGAAGCTCAGTTCAATGTTTGAAAAATTCTGTCCATTGGGAAGGAGGCAGTGGATCCTACTCAAACACACATGCAACATATGTCAGTCAGGAAGAGGGAGTGAGAGTGGAAGGAGAGGCAGGGAGAGCCTCCATGTGAGGTTACAGCCAAGTAACAACTTGCTGTCTGGAGCATTCTTTTGGACAGAGGAGAAAAGGCCCAGGAAGCGTGACTAAAAGCCTGGTTATGTGGGAATATGTCCAAATGAAGAGATAAGGATCAGGTAGGATGACCTATTTTGCGTTGTCTGGCTTTTTTTGCACTTCTGGGAAATGTATTACTGCAGAAAGTATGGAGGCAAAGAGAAGTTTAATTGACAGGCTACCACTAATGGACGTGATATTCCGGGGAGACCTCTGCCTAGGCAGGAAAGTGAGCAAATCTTTGAACCGACTGCACAAGTGCCTCTAAAATTTTGGCTTGTTTTTCATCTTTATAATGCAGTAAATTTTAGAATGAATTTTAAAGGGTAATCACTAGGCATTACTTGATCTACCTGCTCCACAGACAGTTTAACTAATACTCAGGAAAGCAAGGGGGATTTACTCCTGTTGTGAGAGGAAAGATTGGCAAGGCTATAACAAAGTGAAGGGCATTTAGGAATTCTATTTCAAGTATTTTAGAAATAAAACCACATAGTGACACCAAGCCATTCAGGAAGCTGTAACTATCTACTCTGTTTTGGAGAATGTTTGTGACAAACCAGCCAGTGTTGCAAGTGGTGGCCTCAGATAAGAAAAGAAGTCTGTAAAATTCAAGCTTCAGCAGAAACCCAAAGATGAGTCACAACCAGGGTTAAAACTGAAACAAAAGCCTATATTACATTAAGATTCTTCAGTAAGATAAACAACCAAGACACATACACATGCGCGCGCGCGCGCGCACACGCGCACACACAGTCACAGTTCCTATTGCCTCCTACTAGGAACAGTTCAGTCTTTTCCTGATGATTTTATATACCCACCCTCTGGGGATACAGCTGACTGCTAGCAATTACCCTTGATACACCAGCAGGTATTTCCTGAGGGGAAATGACTATCCTAATAGCTAGTGGCTGGTAAGCCTCCAGCTGACTGAGGCAGTTTTAACTCCTGATGAACTGGGTCCCGTCCATTCACCTTGTCACAAGTATTTTAATGCCTTCTTTGCAGAGAACTCAATGTTCCTAGAAAAAAATGTAATTGGTTTTATAGGTGCAAAACTTTGCATCTCTCATTTCCATCTGCTTCTGGTTGCCAGGCTGTAGAGCAGAAATCTGGAACAGATCACAGCATGGCTCAGGTTCCCCAGATATCTCCACTACTTAGCAAACATAAGGGGGCGAAGGTCTCTGAGGATGAAGCATCACGACTGGTGAGGAAGAAGACTTTCCACAAGAGTGACAGCAACTAACAGAATCCACAATCCTTCCCAGGGCTGCATTTTCAAAGGCAGGTGGGGACTGTCTTTGCCTCTCTGCCACCCTGAGGTGCACACAGCTGCCCCACTGCCAGCTTTGCCAGGTTCCTGTGGCACGGCCTCCTCAGCACACACTGTACACCTACCTCAGGACCCTGCCACACCCAGGAACACCAGGCAAGATAAGGCTGGCCACCCTGTGTAGCTGTTCTCCTTAGACTTGGCACCAAGGAACTGATCCCATATGAACTGGGGTTCCCAGTGAAACCCAAGATTAGCCTCTCACCCAGGAATTTAAATGACAAGATTGGTGCTCAGTGAGATAATTATCCACAACTGCAAATTTTAATCAATGGCAACAACAGTCTTTTAATAAAGGGAGAAGGGAAAACCAAGTAAAACAACTGACTAATATGCACTACCTAAGACATGAAGTATGACCATCTCACAGCCAGCTTTGCAAAGCTGCACAGCCAGTTTCTTCCTCCTTCCTGTGGTGACATTTCCTTCCCATTTTGAGACTTTCAAGTTTTCCCATAGAATAAGATTAGTTTAAGCTACTTCTACTCTTCTGTCTTCCTCTTTCCCACCGGCTCTCTGGTAGTTGTGTCAGTTAACTGCTGAAGTTTCTGGTTTTTCTCCTCTAAATAAAAATACCTCTAGCACTAAGAGATCTATCAGTCTTCTTGCCTAAGAAAGACTCTTAAACAGGTTTTCATATTTCACAAGTTAGCAGGAGCCACTTTAACAGTATTTTCACCTCTAGCTTTCACATACTTACAGAAGAAGCCATTGCCTTACTCTAGTATTCTTACTCTCCCTAGGAATATTGACTAACTGTCTAATACACACTTTCTGACATTATTCCTAAAACAAACTATTTTCCAAGTTATAATATGCCTTTCCTTTTCTCAGAAGTGGCTCTCAGGCAGAACAAATTACATATATGAAGCTAAAGCAGCCACCTCTCACACCAGCCCTTTGGATCCTATCTGTTCTCCTTGGCAGACACTGATAGGAAGCCCCTCTACTGGGGGCATATTCCTGATGCGAGGGAGAGTCACTGGAGTGCATCACTTTTTAAGTCAGTCTTCCAGTTTTTCCAAGAGGTTGTCTGTGAAACAGTCAGATGGAAGACATCACTCATCTTAGTAGGATATTGATAAATCCCATCGAATTCAATAAGACTTCTGCTTCTCAAGTGCTTTGGCAGTTCTGGCAACTCCCCTGCTAAACTTCTCAGGGTGAACATGAATCTAAAGAGAAGCTTTTCATCAGCTCAAACCCTGCTTTGCCATGTCTGGATCAACTTTGGAATTTACAAAAAATAGATACAACACATTAGGATTCTAGAAAAAAACAAAAGAAAAACTTCTTCCATTTAGTCCTCTGTTGATGAGATAAACAAACCCATAAGTCTCCTACTTAAATATTTGCCCTCACTATAATATACATGCACACATACCATGAGTATATGTGCGTACATATATATACATATATGTAATGCACACCTACATGCATATCTAATATGATTATATATAGGAAGCATGAGTAAAACAAACCGAATCCAAATATTTTGAAATTTCAAATCCACCTAGATACAGTATGCAAATCTAAGGCATTATATATGTGGCTTTTGACATCCATTATTAGTTAGCAATAGTAGAATAAATTATTTAGCCATAACCAGGGACTAAGTATATTTTGTAGGATTTTGTTGGATTTTGCATTTTACTTTAGATCAGCTTTAGTCTGCTGCTAGCTGGATTTGTTTATCTGAAAATGTTTCTGAATGCTTTGATAGAGACAAGCATTCTAATATTATTGCCAAATTTTTGCCAGATTGAAAATGTGCATAACTTATTTTCCTTCTAAGACTGCACAAGAACACTATGTTTCGGGTCTCAGATTGCAAATCCTGCAAGTTCTCGCTGATAATTTTTTTAAAAATTGTAGTTCCTACATGGCCAAAGCACAGGTCATGACCTTACTGAGCAAAATTTCACTAGTTTGCACCACTTCCTCAGTATGTGATTCTGAATAAATTTGTACTAAATCACTGCCTCCAACACAGTTTAGAACTGCAACTCTAATAAAGACATAGGAACATACCAGAGTTTCTAAATATTTGCTCAAAAGGGAGCCAGAGAAGCAAAGTCTACAGCTAGGAAGTGCAATGCATTTTACAATTATTCATCCTTTTTTGGGAAAAGGCTACCAGCTACTAAAAAAAAAGTGGACTTCAATGGACTGCATGACTTGAATGCACTATAAGCTTTCTACATGACTCAAACTGTCCAGGTTTGTGCTTGTGTGTCAACATTAGAAGCACAGTTCCGCTCTCAGAATCTCACAAGCCAGAGCACAGAGGTGACCCAAGGGAGTGCATGACAGAAGAGGAAACCAAAGGAAGTGGCTCACACCAATAGGCAAAGCTGTGGCAACTTTTTTATTTGCTTCAAGTAGAAGAATATAGATACGGAAAAGCATTTGACTTTGGAGAGAGTAGGATGAAGACCAAAGTACACTTTGTACTTTCCCAGATCAGCAACCCACACTGGTCACTCCCTTAAGGCCACTTCTTGCTGAAAAGGAGATTCCTGTGACTAGGCAGGTTTTTGAGGAGAACAATTTCGATTTCCAAGTGATACCTCCACATTTCCTGATTTGGCTTGGCAGCAGTGTAGATCAGTTCCCTGGCCACCCAGGAAGAATTTTGCTTCATGATTCCAGGCAATCAGTTTTTTGCTCCTTTCTTACAGCATCAACCCAGTATTGTGCTGGCAAGCACTGAGCCAGTCTAACATTTTTTGTAAAGTTCTGTGCAAAGGTTGTGGGATGCACACCAGTCTTAATAGATTGAATTAACATGAATATTTATAAGATATTTAGATTATACTCAGCTTAATGTCTGGAAGTAGAGCCTAGCTGTTTTTTTCTGAAAGTGCCAGCAAACATTTTTCATTGGTCTCCAAGAGTAATATGAAGAGAGAAAAAAAACAAAAACCACCAACAAAAAAACCCCAACCAACAACTGAGTCAATCTCTGCACTCTTCAGCCATAATTAAAGTCTTCCTGATCTTAACTTCTAACTGGATTGATGTTGTCCTCCCTTAAAACCTGCACTGAAGAAAACCTCTTTGGACCGTTGTAGTGGCTCTAACCACTTCTGATAAAAATTTAGACTTCAGAAAAATTATTCCATTTAGAATTCAATTGTTAGTACCCATGTGGCATGTGTTAGCCTTTTACATGAAGCTGAGCAGAAATATGGAGATACTTTTACAAAGAGGAGGAATTGCACTCTTGGGAAAACGCAGCTGATGTCTGACCATGGTAATTTAAACATCGTTCTGGTGTTTTGGGCAACCATCTATCAAAACACAACTAACATATACCATAATTAGAAACAAGACAATGAGATAAAGAAGGTAATACTTAATAAAAATGAAAACATATAATGAAGATTGGTCTCTGGAGAGAGAAGGAAGGGATTTTGAATAATCTGTGTTTGTGTACACAGAAAACAGAAGAATTAAAAACACAATTACTGGCGGCAGAAAGAGTAAATACCAAAAGATCTGTAACAAACAGGCATGGTCAGAAGAAGAGTGGCTAATGTCCACATGCAGTTGGCATTCAGCAGTGAGTGCAAGTGATACATCTATTATAATGGGCAGACAACCAAATGAATATAAAACATAGAGGGGGAGAGGCTATAAAGAGCAAAAAGAAGAAATGTGGTTTGCTTTTGTTGCAAAGCATGACATTAGGCAAATAATAGAAAGAGAGGAGAATTTCTTAAGAGACTGAGAGCAAAGACTTGAGAGAAAGGTCAGTAACATGAATTAAAAGTTTAAAAAGACACAGATGTAAAATGAAGTCTACACAGTTATTCCTTGAAGAGAAAAGGATTACCATCACCAGAATTTCACAACTACTTTCAACTTTATCCCTCTCTGTGAGGTTAGAGTTTGTAAGCTGCAGTGCATTTCTTAATGACTGGATCATATTCTGAAGTTTGGAATTACACATAGCACAGGAAATACTTATTTCTCCAACAGTCTAAGGTTCACTGCCTCTTAGTGAAGAATTTTTATGTCAAATGACACCTTTCAAATCTCCTTAATGAAATGCAAAAACAGCAAAAGGGAAACAAAAGAGAATGGAATTTTTCTCTGACTTGTTCAGAAATGGCCCATCTTTTATGTTCAAGTTTTAAATAATAACAAAAATCATACTAGGACAGAAACTACATCAGCAGAATTCAAGATAAGGCTCATTTCAGAAAGGTATGAATATCTTATAATAGTGGTGAGGCAATAATAACAAGAACTACGATTGGAACTAGTTATTACTGACTACTTTGCCTGAAATAATAAAGATTTGAATTTCCTAAATACAGGCAGAGGTAGTATCTACTTCTGGATATGGCAAAAGGTAATAACTTCCCAATATACGTGGGAAAAGAAAGACCAATAGAGAAGCCATGTTGAATTTAACCTTCATTTGAACAGAGCCTGGCTCTGATATGGGAGATTGTTAAGACAAAAGCTCTGCTCCCACCTGCCCCCCAGGGTGGAAAATCTCATTTGTTTCTGCCCAACCATAAGTCAGGACAAGGATCCCCAAACAGTTAAAGGCTTTAGGCTGCTCTGAGTAGTGGTTCCATACTAATTTCTTCCCTCCCACTCCCTCCTCCACCTCCCACCCCAAGGATGCTCATGTGATGAGGTAACTTCATCCTTCACTTGTTTTCTTCATTGCAGGGAAAATATCCATTGCTCAGACAGAAAAAGTTCTCACCCTCCTCTATTTTTCATCTCTTTTTTCTTTTCTTTCTCTATCTTTTTTTGCTCTTTTTTTTCATATGCTTTGTTGCTGTTGTCACCTTTTGCTAACTGACCTTAAATAAACTTCTGATTCCCATGACCCACTGCATGACCAAAAATGCAAGGAATATCAAAATATTTTCCACAATATAAATAATATATAAATAATATTTTATTTTCATAGGATCTACCATCACAGGAAACAAAAAAGACAGGAAATCTAAATATGACAATAGGAAAGCTGTTGGCCCAAATTGAAGAGAATGGTCCATAGATCAGACACTTGTAGCCAGGCTTTGTCTCTTCCAGACAGTCATCCTAATTACAATCATCCAAGAATTTCAAGAGCCCATTCCACAGTACTGAGTTCTACAAAGTCCCGAGGGTCCAGAGGGTCTGGAATGCACTAAGGAATGAACACATGGCAAAATTAGAGGAGGAAAATGTGTTACTCTTCCTCTGTTCCAGAATGACAGAGATGATTCATTACAGAGGAAAGATTTACAGAGTATAACAGCACAAAGCCACAGCCAACAACTTTATCTCTCCTTATGAGCAACAGTTGAATGACTTTCTAAACATTTTTCAAATCATCACATTCCTTTTTCAATCATTATCTTCTATTAATATCATTATCTTTGGCTTCATTCTTTCCCCATTCATTTTAAAATTATCTTTCTTTCTTTCTTTTTTTTTATATGTAACCAACCTTCCTGCAAGAACTATCAGTGATTTTCATCTCCTAGCCAGCTGAAGCTCTGAGAACACTGTTCAAATATTTCGCTTTCTCAGAACTAAAAGGTTGAGAACTCAATGGTATTGTGATAGACAAATCATTTAAAATGAAAATAATAGTGCACCCAGAGCTTTTTGCTATGCCTAACTGAATCAGAATCAAGCTTTCACTGTTGAAAGTGTACAGGGAGTAATTCCTTCTTTATACATGTTCAGGTTATCTCTTAACATGCTTAGTGACACAAGACGAATGCTCCATAGGAATATGTAGAGTCGAGGGCTGTGTCTTTCCAAGAAAAAGGGGTAAAATATGGCAGAATTCTCATAAAATACTTTTGACTTTTTCTCAGAATATTTGTAGCTTTCCATATGAATAGACAGTTCAGTATATCAAATTGGTTTAAGTCCATCCATGACCAAACCAGAATTCTCCTTATTCCTTATTTTTACTCAATTTGTGAATCTTGTCCATCATTAAAGATGACACATTAACATGATGCTTCATAAAGCATATCAGAAATTATACATCTGCAATGTCAGAGCAGAGAGAATCACAATGCAATGTTATCACAGCTACACCTGATAAGTAAGACACACATAAAAGATGGGGTTTTAAAAAAAAAATTAGAGCCCTCTGGGATAAAAGTAGTGATACAACTAATGCGTGAAATCAAACACAACATTTTATCTTTTTTATTGAAGGATATTTGAACTAAGTAAATTCCGTACACTAAGACAAGAAATCTGTCACAGTGCCCACTGCTTTTTTTTGAAATTTACATAATCGATACACAATATGAAAGGAAAAGTGCAAGTGCAATTATGTATGCAGGTAGTATACCTGGTATAAGTTGTACTGTATCATAATATATTAATATAATAAAAAGTCCAGAACATAATGAATAAACAGCATTCGGATAGTTGTATTAGGTGTCCTGATCCACCGTGTTTCCCATTTACTCTGCTAAGTCCATGTATGCTCTGGCTGCTGCTATTGCAACTTGTCTTGAAAAACAATATAAACTCATGCTGTTATTTCAGTTGCAAGGGTGAATTTTAGAACAAGGAAATTCATAGAGTTGGAAAGAATCACTACTGAAATAATTAATAAGAATCTGAACAATTCAGATTCTCAGCATAAGTATGATGATATTGGAATGTGGTTAATCTTTTTTTGTGGGGAGGTCATCTCATTTAATTAGGTCTTGTAGTCCTTTGACAGCTCTTTTAGATGTGAAAAGAAGCACTCAGTGTTGGTATGTTCTATAGTTTAGAATATCATCCTTCATTGACTACAATGCAGGCATTTCAATCCAGGATCTCCCAAAAACCTGGGCCAAACCAGAAACAAGAGCAATTGCATTTTAAAACTAGCAAAGAAGCCAATGGAGTAGTTGTTCCAGTTATGTACTAAAGTGCACAGAGCTAGATGGGGAGCGTGTGCCTTCATATCTGTCACTGACACAATTCAATCAAGGAAGCAGTAAACTTGTCCCATGTGTTTTCTCTGTTAATTGCTTTCTTCTATTGTTCGGATTCCAGAGGACACTGGGAGTCCCCAGTAAAGACATGGTCTGTCAGAAGGCTTACCAAAACAACTCTTTTTAAAACGTTCCTTTCAGCAGCTTGTGAAATTCCTCACCTTCATCTTTCATTCCCCAGGGAGCAGGCTCTGAGGAAGTGGACGGCACCAACACATTGGCTGCTTTGAAATTACAGACTATTTAAGTGAGAAAACTTGAAAGACATAATCTTTTCTTCTACTGACCTTGCAGTTCCCCCATATGAGCCTAACACCATTGTATCTGCAGTTACAGATTTTGGCTGTCACTTCCTCCTATATTTTTAACAGATGGGTTCATTCGTTAGTATGCTTTTTTCATGCCTGCTTTTAATTTTCCTCTTTCCCCATCCTCAAAGCACCAACTTTATATGTAACGTTTCCTCTCTCAGAGACACGTCACCCTCCACAGCCCTGCAGAGGCCAAGGAGGCTGAGACCTCCCTCTACCACCATGAGGAGCGTGTCAGCTGCTCTGCACCAGAGAAGAGCTTTCTGTGAAATACAAGAAATCCTACCCAGGGGACAGTGACAAGAACAACCCATTGTTTTGGTTTTATATTCACAAAACTGTCAGTTGTTTTTTTAACATTTAAATATCTTTCCAAATGATTGACAAATTAAATGCACCTCACTGAATAGGAGGTCCACCCTAACATTTAAAGCAGAGGATTTTACTTGCAGGTAGAGAAAAACAAATATTTAGGGTAATAAAATCTTCATTAACTAAGTACTTTCAGGAGAGTCACAGAAATAAAACTTGGGCAGCTATTAGCAATCTGACAAGATGCTGTTTATTTAGGTCAGGTCTTCAGAGTGTCTGTTAGCCCTGTAATGATTTGTTAATATCCGTAATTTTCCTTAAGGCTAAACAAATGAGGAAGCCATCTTGTTTTCCACATCATTGGACCTAGCATGCTCCAGCAGATTACCATGGCAACCAGAGCGAGTGTGCCCGGTGTGAAGGGAACGGTCTAGGCCTCATTTCCTAAAAGCATGTTCCTACTGAGGTTGACTTACCAATTAGAAGACTTTTCTGTCCTCCAGGGTTTCAGGGATGTAAATAGAGACGTGAAGCTCGGCTGATCAGCTGCCTTACCTGAGCTAGCCACTCTTAACAATTGCCTAAATACAGAAAAAATATCCAGCAAATAGGGAAAGTATTTCTGGAATTTCATCAAGGACTGTATTAATCCCAAAAATAAATAAATAATTTTTTTTTTTTAATGGTTGCTTTGAAGACTGCATTGAGACAGTTCTTGTGATTTTGGGATTACTGAGTAAACAGCTTGAACAAGGGGGTGTTCTCCAAACCTTGGAAGATGCTCGTAGTGCATCTTTTACAGCATCAACAATAACATGTTTTGTCATCAGCCCTCTGTCAGTGTGTCTGATTCACATACATTTGGTATAATTGAGGATTAATTATAGATCTAATAAAAAAAACAAAAAAGATGTGAGACTATGGGATGACTGTTCCCACATAGCTTTTAGGCATCATTCATTTTCTTATGATCAGCTGCTCACAAGTTGCTTTTATTAAACAGAACTAAATTTTATAAAGAAAGGAAAGCTTTATAGTACCATCAATTAATGAATTGTCTCATCATGATATCCGTTTGCTTAGCACAAAATTGTGGCTGCAGCTGAATCAGATCAAAAGTTTTCTGTAATAATTTTTCCTATTTTGCTATACTGAGTGTCATTTAGAAAAGAAGATGGAATAAATTGAGAAATATGATAGAACTGCAAATATTAGCAATAAAATAACATTTTGGTGAAAGTGAAATAATTGATTTAGTAGTAGGTAGTCATTGTCAAAATGTAGATCAAGTACTAAAAGAAAGAGTAACACTACACATTGGACTCAGTATAAGACCTGTCTTAACAGATTTACAGTTGATCATGTAAATGTCTCCTATTGGAAAACATCCATTGCAAAAGTCCAAAAGCCTTCAAACCCTTCAGAGATGTGGCTAGAACAGGCATCAGAGACAGAATACGAATAAAAAACATCTCTATATAGTGCTATCCTGTTTGGATAAACACTGAACACATAGTTTTCAGTCACGAGTTTCGAGCGACAGTAAATCCAAAAGCGCCCTTGTATTATTCTGCTCCCACTGAGCAAAGCAAAAGCCAGCATTATGCTTATTGAGTACATGTAGGGCATGCCCTTACATAAGATCAGTATAAGACATAGGGTGAAGTAGACTTAGCATACAGACCTACATTTTGTACTGTACTCCAAATGAAGGACACAGGAGAAAGGTGGATCTGTCCACAGCACCAAGCCCATGTCTATCCATTTTAAGATGCATGTAAGTCCCTGTTAAATTTTTTCCAAACATATCTGCTACTGATTTCCTTTAGAATCTCAGGTGGTTTTGAGTCCTATTTAAATACCTAAATACTTTACTGACTTGCTTCCACATCACATTAAGTATACTCAGGACCCCAATTCAGAAAAATAGCTGCTCCTAAACTAACATTAACACCCACTCTATTACTCTCCTTAGACCATCACTCAAAATATAATTCTGCCCACTCCATCAAATAAATGTGATTCTCTCTTATTGAATTTAACTAGCTAAATATATTCTGTTTAAGACTTATCTTGTAGATCAACTCAGTAACTGCCTGCCTTGGACAATCAACAGCAAACTGTGGCTACGGTTTTGCCTCACTAACTAATCAGCATTTCCTCTAGCAGTTTCCTAGACACAGTGCTGTCCAATTTGACAGAGCTCATTAGTTTTCAACTCTTGAGGAAAACAAAGTGTTGCTATAAAAAAATTCTTGAAGAGACCAAATAAAAATTCAATTTGCATGTACCTCTGCGTGCTGGAACTGCTAAGAAAACTTCTTGCCTTAAAGAAAAAATGCCACATTTTAAGAGTTACTTTAAAATACTGCATTTTAAAATGGATAGAAACAATATAGGAAATATATAGCAACATATAAAAATGATCAATTCTTACTTGTAATATTGAGCTCAGTTGTGGTTGACTCACTCTCAAGAAAGATAAAGCAGAGATTGATGAATTTCAGAGTAGAGATAGAGGTAAAGTGGGATTTATATTGGATGAGAGATTAACCCAGACAGAACAAGAGTAACAGGAGACTTGATGGAGGTATACAAAATTGCTACTAGTATAGTAATAAACTGATCAATCTCTCCTTTTATTAAACTTGTCCCATCATATAACAATGTAGGATTGCAAATTAAAAGGCAATAAATTCCATTTAGAAAGAGAAGTATTTACTTATGATAGACATAGCACTGTGCAAGGTCATTAAGTGAAATACTATGGATAGAGTTGAAAAAGAAGGCTAATGTTACAACCATTAATACCTTTTGTAGACATGAAAGTCATCATAAATTAGTGTTAAAACTTATGTCATGGGCTATATAGAAAATGCAGTTTTTCCTTACATAGTTCTACTTGTCTACTGCTTTGGTTCTCTGACAAGGATTTTACCTCCCTCCGTAGCATCTACTGTCAGCTACTGCCAGCTTATTCTTTATAGATTTTAATTTTGTTTCACTGCCTACTGGTTGTAATTATCTCAGATGCATGAAAATAACATTTTATCAACTGCTTTTTATCCTTTTCCATTTGGCAAACATTGGTTTCTTGTGTGTGTTTTGAGCCAAACTGAAATCAACACATCTGTTTCAGTTTAATATCTACGGTTTATATAACAAGACCTATGCAGTAATATGCTGTCTTTACAGTGGTGTTTCCTAACCAGTGAAATCAGGCCAAAACACCTATAGCACTTTAGAATTTTACTGTTTATAGGAAATCAAGGCCTTGATAATATATCTCTGCTAAAAGATACCTTTAGTCATGCCAAACAACCTTTTTGTTTCTGCCAGCATTATCAATTGCTCAGGAAATAGTGTGCTTGGTTAATTATTGCTTTAGAGTCGGCAGATGGGGTACAAATAATCTCAGTTCAAGAGTTGCAGAAGTAATGGGAATTGTTTTCTTTTACAAATTCCCAGTGATGAAGTATGCGACTTAAATAAGAAGAATTGGGTACTGCTTTTGGCATCCTGTGATACCATGAATTGTTGCCACTGAAACCAAGAGTCCTCCAAGTGACATCCATTTGCAAACCTGCCTGAGGACACACGGGTTGAATTTGCTTTGAAGAGATGCAACAAAGCACAAAATTCCAGTCTGCTTTCAAATAATCAGCCCATAGTGATAAGAGTATTTGGATCCAAATACAAATTGTCATAAGTTTTTAGATGTTTCATCACTGGCTTGAAATTAAAACCATACCACAATAAATAACACAAAGCAAAACTACTAAGATTTAGACTCGTGGCAGCTTTGCTCAGATTATAGTATCCTTATGTCAGAACCCCAAGGGCATCCAAGAGCCTTGTCCTGATGAAGCCTGCCACTATCACCAAGCTGATCCTGTTCAAAAATTGTGGGACAGTGCGTAACTGATGAGCACCCTGCTTCTGTGAAGGTCACTTTTGATTCCTGACTTGTCCTCCCTCTTGCAGGGAACCTGTTCTTGCTGCTCCCTGACACAGACATGTCTTTCTAAAAATTTAAATATAAAGTTTATTAAAACAGTGATTTTCACTTGAGTGAAAATTTCTCTAGCCTTCAGTTCTGTGTATTTACTTTGAGCCCAAACCCCCACCTGACATCTTCCAGTGTGATTTTTCTCTGTGCACCAGTTCGTGTTATTCTGAGGAGTGCTACCGACCAACAGAAAGCATTTATGACAGTGGTCAGTTGAAAAATAGTACATCAGTAAATTTCCAAAGACAATACAAAAGTACAGATGTTTTCTACAACCAGCCCAAAATGACTCTTTCTGAAAATCCTCTTTAGTTGGTTCCTGAGACTGTGACAGGCAGCACATACAACAAAGTGAGAACCTCTTAACTTACAATAGGTTCTTTGCTCAGACTCTATATTCTCCCTTCTCTGCAGCTCCAGAGGAGTTTAAATTGTTTGGTCGTCAAACTATTAACTGAATAAAAATATAACTTCTACTCTTTCTGCTGAACCTGTCTCGCTGTTAAGAAAAAAACTTCAAAACTCATTGGTTGGAAAGAAAATACAGAAGAGAAAGGCTTTATTCTACACCTTAGCAACAGGAGATTTCAATCAAATAGTCACGGCTTTTGGACTATTCTTCAATAATAGTTTATGATGTCTATCAAGTAACTGTTTACTTAAAATATACAAATAATATTTGAAAATAGGACCAGTTTCCTCCTTGTGTCTCTTACAAGTCAGACCAAAACACCTCTTCTAATGATACATTCAATGGATCACAAACCAGTTAATTTGTTTAGTGGCTTTAGCTCTTATTGGATTTCTTTGTCAGAGAAGTGTTAATCTCTCATTGTGGTCACACCACAAAGATGGTACAGCTATAACTTCAGGAGTTTCACAGCAATGGTAAGGTATCTACATTTACTTCATGATAGTTATACCCTCTGGGCCTGCTCAAGGCAAAAGGCTACCTCACTATAACTAAAGGTCTTTAAATTTATCAGGCTCAGATCAAACTCTCAGTTGTTCACATAAGTGATCAAGAATAATTCTGATTTTAGTTGTGGAACGTGTAAAGAAAAAACTTAAGACCACTCTCTTTCTAAATTTCTAGAGCTGGATTGCTAGACTTAGTTGTAACTCAGAGGTCATTGTTATCTCAGATGTCATATGCTATGTTCAGTCTGCATAACTTCAGCTGTACCTTTTCCAGTCCTATATTAGGAGTTTCAAGTTCAAAGGATTCTGAGTCAACAGGATGTTGCCTCCTATTTCACCACAACACTCTGGAAAACTTATCCTTTCATATTCAATATGAAGATGGCGTTTTTCAATAAGCCACTTCCAGAGTAATGGATTTCCAGGGGTAATGCTATGAACTATAGCAAATTTTGGAGCTATTTAATACTGCCTCTGTACAGTACAGAAACCTACATTCCCCCCTTTTACCATGTTTCCCATTCTCTACTGAAGCAGCAAGTACTGTTCTCATGTTTTAGAATTGTGAGAGGTAAAATTGGGCAATAAATCCTCACATGCTGATATCTTATGTTTTAGCAGAGGAACAATTTATATTGAATAATAAGCAAAACAATTTTCAGTTGGATGACTGACAAAAGAAATCATTGTTCATTCTTGCACAATGAACCATGAAAACCAAGTCGAGGTAAGAATGAAAACAGAGTTGGTAATTTCATGCTGCAGGCAAAGCACTGGGGACTTGGAAACTATCTGAGCTCATTGTCACTAGATTTCATTGAAACTCAAGAGGTTGCTCTCATGGGGAGTTTATCTGTACATTTTTTCTTGATTTGAGTCCACACAGTTTCAACTTTACCCTTTTCAGTCTCGCTGAGAGCTTCAGATCCAAATGATTTCAAAACCTCAGAGCAAACTTCACTTGAAATCATTCTTCTCGTGGAACTCACCTTGAATTAGGAGTTTTTTCCACCTAAAATCATGAACAAAATTGTACAGAAAACTGATCTTAAAAGGTACAATACAATCAAAATGAGGCATGTCTTAACAATCATATTAATCTAGTTTTATTTCTATAGAAGATAAATGTGGGAATTGGGCAACTAGCAAGAAGTCTTGTATTTCATATACTTCGTACTTCTGACAAAGCAATTCTCATTTAAAACAGGATATGATTCAGAAGCCCTTACGCACTTGCATGATGCCACCCAAGTCCTAGAGGTTGCTCATGGGAATTATGAAATTGTGATCAATTCTGTGAGGTTCTACATAAATCATTGATACCTAAGATCTTAGATACAGCTAGTCAGGATACAGCTAGGCAAGGAAAAAGTGCCAATTTGCTAATCAGGAGGACTTGTAAAAGTACATTACCTGTTGGATCTACTAAAAAGGACAGCAAGAACAAAGTGTGAGTCATCCTTATTCCATTATTATATATAAACACTGGATGACAGACATCTTCAATGTTGTGTGCCATGTTGGGGCCCCTGTCCAAATACAAGAACTGGAAAATTTCAAGGAAGAGAAATATGGGAGATCGAATGTATGGAATAGCTTTTGTACAAGGAACAGATAATCAGACTAAGGTTTTTCAGCTTGAAAAAAAGGATGCCCAAGGAAGGATGCGACAGAAGTCTATAAAATCAATAGCATAAAAGGGTCAATAGGAACTGATTGTAATTTGTTTTTCCCTCAGTGCAAGAACCCTTGCTAGTCTAAAACAAGCCACATAAACAACACAAACAATTCCATGGAATCCCAGTTCAGCTACCTACCTTAACATTCCTCAGTACCACTATTTCTCTTCAAAAGTACGCAATTGTCTGAAAATCTATCCTTTAAGTTCAGCTACACAAATGTTGTCAGATCCTTTCCGAACCTTAAGACAGCTTGAATTAGGTGAACATCCACATCATGGAAGTGGGAAATGTATACAATTAATTTGGAATGGAGTTCAGCTTCAGTTCTCAGTTATGGTGTTAATTACATGCATTTCCAACTTCCATGGTGTTTCTGTAGTGTGGAAATGTAAACAGTTTTCCAGACCACATTAAAACAGGGGTTTTTCCAGCATTTCTTTTGACAGACCTCATACCTATCATGACCTTCGGGTAAAACTGGGTACTAAATTAAAAACAAGCCTTTTAGGAAGCTTTTTGTGTCCATTTGGTATCTCAAATTGACTCTTTGGAAATCTACCCTTGTCCTCTGCTACTCATAAGTGGAATGCTGTCCTGCTGATACTGTCTGATGACAATTGATATATGCATCCCCCTATATTCAACCAAAGACTCTGGAGTCTACTCTGTAACCAACACCATGAAAAATATTGTGCTGACAACCTTTACAATGAAGCCATGTTAATCAAGCTACAGCATAGTTAAAAGCACATAGCAAAGATACAACTGGAGATGATATAACTGCAACAGATACGTCTGTTTAGAATTAGGGAACATCAAATGAAAAGCTGTGGTGGTATGTTGAAAATTAATGAAATGAGATATTCTTCTCTGAAAGTACAGTTAAATCACTAATTGACACACATTGACACACACATTACTAACTATGACTTCATTAAGTATAGTATTGTCTGCCACTTATCCAAAAGTGTTACCCATTTTTGGCCACTGTCAGATAGCATCTTAGGTGGTTCTTTGGTTCAACCCGCTGTGGCTATTCTTATGCTCTGCCTTGATACCTTCAACATTAAATCGGGTTGTCATATGCAGACATGTCCTCAGCTTCCATCTTTTCTCATCAGTAATTTGTTAACAGAAAGACTGATAAGTGGGTAGCTACTTGCTTGTTGAAAATTGTAATAGGTTATGTTCCACTATGTCCCACTATTATTTCCAAATTAGAGCACTTCCAGAACACAATTGGAATTCCCTGCTTTGCAATAACACTGAAATCTCTTTGCACACTTGGTCAGGCAGCTGATTCATTACAACCAACTAATCCCCCCAAGTAGACTGGCTTGCCTATCCAAGCTTTTGTGATGCTGTGGTTTGTCTTGGCCAATATGCTAACAGGAATATTATTAATAATTCCTATTTTTATTACTATTGTCTAAAGTTTGTGTGGTCCTCTGACCTCCATGAATATGCTCTGTCATCTGCTCTTTTATATTTCCCATGACACTTTTACGAATGGTCTGGCTCCTTGCCTGTAATCTTGTAGTATTTACTGTATTAGCCAAGTAGCTTTGCTTTGTTTCATCATCTCTCTTATGGCCCATGACCCACTGCAGGGACAGCAGTTACGTATTTCTGTTTCTGTGGGGACAAGGGAGTGCTACTGCAGCATCTCTATTTTACCTGGACACAGAGAATAAATGGGATCACATCCTGCTTCAAGCTCATGCCAAGTTGAACAGCAGACGTCCGTGCAATCAAGGTTTAGAAGTTTGGAACACTGTGTTGAAAATAACTTTCAGGTTTGGATTACACTTACAATATTGTGAAATACGCATATGCTAGAAATGTTGCTGGGATACAAAGAGGAAAATGGAGAGCAGAGGTGGATAAGCAAACCAATAATATTAACACAAAGAAATATCACTCCAAGCAAGTTCAGAAATTCTTGTAAAAATTGTAGCATCCTGCTTCCATGACAAACTTAAAGGCTGGCCTCCATATTAGTTTTGACAAAAAATCTTCTCTGGTGTCTGCCTTCCATTAATTCTTGTCAGGTAGAAGGTTAGTGGAATGACTTGTTTCAGCACATTATATTCATCTCCTAAGAATCAGCTGCTAAATCTTATTCTATGCAGTTTGTCAAAATGTGATGATTCATTACACTAGGCCTATATGTCAATATCTGTATTTGAATAATACAAAGATAAACTTTCAGGCCAGTACAGCTGGCTTACTATTATATGTATTTATTATTTGCATTAGTCTGGCTCATCATATTTATGGACAAAAATAGATGCAATTTATTGTGCAAATACAGAATAAAATTAAGATCCCACCAAGAACAGTTTCAGGATACAGGATTTACTGGAACTGGCAGTTAGCTAAAAAGTCAAAGTTTACCAGTGGCCCACGAACGGATATTTAGGATGGGAGGGAAGAAGGACTTTGCAAAGCAATTTGAAGTGAAACTGTGAAGTATTTTGAGTGGTGAGGTGGCAAATGCTGTCTTGCAACTGGAGAGGACAGGAGAGGGTCATCGTTCTTAAACTGTAAAGCATGTCATTGCTACAAAAATCCTAAAATCTTAATTAGAAAAAAAAAATCTATATTTTTCATTCCACTAATTTCATATTTCAGCTTGGAGAACTTTCCCTCCACCAATAACAGCCTGGCCAAACCACTTTACCATGTCACCTTTAGTGACTGCTGTGGGGAAAGGCCATTTATGTCTTCTGTGGCAATGAGTTAACAATGATCCACCACCTGATGCAATCAGCCTGCTCTCCACACATGGCAAACCAAGCTTGAACTGTGAAATTGCATCCTATAAAATTGTAGATGTCCCTGCAGAATAACACTTCATTGAAAGTTCGCAGGTATTTTTTGCTGACTTGGAGCATATTTGTATATTTTCCCCTCTAGAACAGTTTTCATACAGTTATTTTTTCCCCCTCAAAGGCCACTTTAGAAAATATAAATGGTAATTATGTAAAACATGTGAGGTTAGTGCTGAATCCCTCATTTTGGTAACTTTCTGTAGAAAGGCACTATAGCAGAGATCCAAATGGATCTTGAAAATAAAACAGAGCATCTCTCTCCAAAATCAGTTTCACTAAAAACATCCTACGTGCAAATTAAATAAGTTCATTAATTTCTCTTAGTACTTCCATTTGCTAGAAAGGATTAAGCTATAAAAGATGAAAAAGTAAATCTAAGAGCTCCTTGCAGCTAGAAGGGGAAGGTCTCACCACTTCACAGAACCTCACAATACTGGAATAGGTCAGGATGCAAGGCACCACTGGAGGTCATCTGGTCCAACCTCCTTGCTCAAGCAGGGGCATCCTAGAGCACATGTATTGGATGTCCAATTGGCACAGGATTGCATCCAGATAGTTCTTGAATATCTCCAGTGAGGGAGACTCCACAACCTCTCTGGGCAATCTGTTCCAGTGCTTGGTCACCCACACAATGAAGTTCTTCCTCGTGTTCGGGTGGAACTCCCTGTGTTCCTGTTTCTGCCTGTTTCCTCTCGTATTACTGCTCAGCACCGCTGATAAAAGCCTGCCTCTATCCCCTTGACACCCTCCTTTCAGATACACATCTTCTATACGTTCATCCATTCACTTCATCCACACATTTCCACTCTGGCACCAGCTCTGGTCTTTGTCAGACTCCTATGTAAAACAGTTCCCTAATGTGGCCAAAAAAAAAAAAAAATCCAAAAAATTATTTCTTTTTCTTCTTGGTTAATAAATTGAATTTTCCCAAAAGAGGGTCTAGTGAGTGTCAGAGCCAAATCAGAAGCAAGTGAGAAGTCTGGGAGTGGAAGAGATGGGACCTCCCCATTCCAGCAGAGATGATTTGAAAAAAGGGGGTGAATGACTTGAGTAGGAGAGCCTTTTTGAAGGACCTTTCCAGTGGATTGCGAATTTTTAGAGCAGCTCATCTCATGCAATTGTACCTTGAAAACAACACACATAGCGTTCTTCCTGTCAAGGCATAGACAGTACTATCTTCTTTAACTTGAATTTCCCTGCCTTTAACTTCTGCTTGGAAAAAAACAATTAAAAAATCCTTCTTCCTGATCAATATAACAGGTTTGCCATGCAGTTATCTAGCTTCCATGAGGTGAGAAAGATCTCACAGCCAGGCCAGGCAAACCCACTATTGTAACCAATGTCCAGACATAGTTTTGCCACTTTTGATACTAAAGTTCTTCCACTTTCAATAATACATCATGTTTTTAAAAGAAGGGATCATCAGGCCTACCAGGACATCTAGAAAAATTATACTGTTTCAGGTATGTTTTATGCTACTCTTGATAGAAGCTGAACTTGAAGCTTTCATCTGGAATTATTATGTAGAACAGTCCTGGTCTTGAAGTTATTCCCTGTAGTCTGTTCAGCTTTTAGCAATCCCAAAACAAAATGGAATATGATTATCTTATCCTACTCTTCCCATAATTTTACAGAAGTACTGAGGATTCCAGCATCGAAGCATGTGGTTTTGAAGGCATGGTGCAAAACAGAAACAGCAGCAGAAATAATGACAGTCAGAAATGTTGTAAGCTGCTCTAACACTATGCCCATTTATTTATTTTTGAGCCACAATCTGAGGCTTGGCTTATGTCTGCAGGGAAGCTTCCATTTTTGACAGCTGGAGCGATGCTGAGAAATACAGTGAAGAAAGCCACTCATCCAGTGGCAAAGTATCCACATACACAAGAGTTGTATTGAAGCTAATGAAGCTGCTATAGGTATCAACAAGAGGTTAGAGCTTGGGGGTCTCAGTCTGCAAGATGTCCATGACATACCTCTCTTGCACCTTCCATAAAGATTTTGCCAGCAGACACCACAGTTCTGTGCAGCATTGGATCTCGTCTGTGAAACAGCCTNGAGCTCGGGTCCGGCGTCCAGGCCGCAGGGCAGCTCGGGCCCCGGTGGGGCCACACAGCGTGGGCTCCCCTGGGTTTACTCGGGTCTGTCAGTCCAGAGCCGGGCAGAGCTCAACAGCACAGTCCAAGAAACCCTTTTTCTAAGCTAACGAGGGAAAAAAAAACTTAAAAAGCAAGAAGAAACAAAAACTTCCTGACCCGTGCGGCTGCACAGTCCAGCGAGAGAGGAATTCCGGGGGCGGAAGTGAGGTTTTTCTTCAAAACAAACTGCGCGCCGCCGCTTTTCTCCACTTCTCCTTCCCTTGCTCCCGGATGTAGTTTAAAGGCACAGGGCCCATTCGTGGGTAAAAGAACAGATGATGGGGATATTAGACCATACAGTCACCCCAGGACACTGGGCTGCAGGGAAAGACCTCTGTCCTCCTCTGTAAGTACTCCAATAGCACCTATACAGTATTTTGTCTATGCATTTGCAGAGGATGGGGAGCTAATAATGCTGTTCCAAATGTCCAGATAACCTGATTTGTTACCCTTGTTTTTATTCTCTCATTTCCCAAAGTAATTCAGTTACCAGAGAAGTGAAATTAAAATACTTACAAACCACAGTTCTTCTCACAGTTGGAACAGATTCTACCTGTGTTAAAACTGAGATGGAATCAATGCTCTGGTTGCCTAAAGGGGATGTTAAAAATCCTGTCCCTAATTCTGATTCTCCGTTCTTATGCAAACCATCAGAGTACATCTCTGAGGTAAAAGGTAAAGCCATCTACTCTTCTCTGGAGGCTTGCTCATATTGTCTTGCTTATTAGCCCCCTTGGGGTGAGCTGACAATAATATCTATCCAACTTTGTACCAACTTTATTTAAATCTGAAAATTTTGCAGTAGTGACAGTGAAGAATGAACAGGGAGCCCCAGAAATCTTTGCTCTACATAAATTTTGGAACTTAAAATGTCAGTAAATATCCAGGCATGAGGAAATACTCCCTGTAATGTTTGCCATAACCTAATTCTTTGAAATACAGAGGAGCAAGCCGAGAACTTCCAAGATTTTCTAGACCTAAAGTCATAAATAAAACAGACTGCATGTATTTGGCAGGAAGCCTCCTTTACAAGAGTAAAATTAATCTCCATACAGAGCATCAACATCGGCCTGAGCAACACTGATGTACCAGTTAAATCCTATTTCAAGAGTTTTGTTAGGACTTCAGAGGGTTTTGTTTTGGCCTCTCTGAGTTGTAGAGATTTGCATTCTCAGTGATTTCTTTTCTTGCTAAGGTTAATTAGATCCAAGCTCTGGTTTGTTTTGTTTTTCTGAGTTGAAAGGTAATTTTCACTTCTTTTCATCTCATTGTAATGTTAAGGTATTCATCTGAAATTTGAATTGTAAAGAAAACCATGAAAAATCATGGGACTTGTAACAGTTTTATGTATTTTGGCAATACTGAGAACAGATTGCTGCCAATAAACGGTTTGAGATAAATAGGAATTAATTGGAGTCATGTGGGTTTAAGCTGATGTTGAGGGGAAAGAAAGGACAGATATTAAACACAATTCAGACAAATATTTTTCATAAAAAGGTGCTTCAAATGTGGAATTTGCCATATGTTCCCTGTAGGTCAATAGGTTTCATCATGATCTACAGCACAAATAGCTAATGACGTGGACCAACAAAAGAAAGATTCTGCATGCTTGAGGAGATCAGTGGCATTACAGTGAGCAAATTTGCTGAGAATAAAGCAGAAATTATGTTTATACAGTGTTACTACCTGAATGGGCTGATTGCTATACTACTCTACTACAGTAACCAAGTAAAGAGACAATCCCTACTACAGAGGTTAGAGTCTTATTCAGATTCTTGAGGTCTGAAAGGATTACTGTCTGATAGCTGAGGCTGAGCAAGTGTCTTTGTGGCTTTAATCTTTAGGTCCGTACAGGCCTATAAAAGCCTACATAACTTCCAGCCACTAGACATACCTCTTATTGACACCAGCAATCCTAAAAAAAATTCTAAAAAAATGACAATTAAAGCATATATATGCAATAAATTTATGGCTGCACAAGTTACCTCCCACCAGCTGAGCAATGGTATGCATGGTCAGCTCAAGGTAAGGAGCTAAGGAATTTATTACTTCACAGACGAGCAGACTCAGAGCACGTGCCTAAATTCTACCAACAGTTAGCACAGTTAAATCGACACCTGACAAGTTGTTAAGCTACCATAACAAATCCATATGTGTGACCTTTGATTTTTACTAACGCTAGTCTAGAGAGCTACAATTTTGTCAAAACACACTGATATGTTGGTATGAGTGGGACCTAGCCTTAAAGAGAAAGACTTTCTTCCTAAAAGGCTTTTATCAAGTGGATACACACTTGGGGCTTGTGAGTAAAATTTCATACTAAGACAAATTTCAGACTTCTCCAGAAATGGAAGAAAGGTCCCTATGAGGGAAAGAGATCACTGTTACTTAAACTTACATGTTATTTTATTAAAGTCAGGATTACAACCTGTTTGCAACTAAGCCTTCTTACCAAATAAATACCAGCTTGCATCTGCAGGGCTTTATAAACAATGATTAGTTCACATGAAGAAAGCATGCATTACTAACTCACCTACAGAAGCAGAGTTCATTCCCTAGGACAGTCAAATTAACAGCTTCCATCAACACAGTATTCGTTTTTAAAAGACAGGGAATGCAAGAAAACATTGTTTGCAGATCAAGAGGAAAAACATGTAATAGATATGCTACTGAGTATTTCTTCATCGTGTTATTGAATGTTTATTTTTAAATGTGATTGGTGTTGAATCTTCCTGGAACATTTTAAATGAATAAAGCTGCCTGGTCTCATAACAGAATTTCTTTTAGACAAAGACAACAATAATTAACAATTAGGACAGGAGATTTGACTCGACGACTTCTTCCCCACAGCAAAATCTATTACTAATAATGTTAGGCAGCAATAATTTACAATCTTTTATTTATACCATAGTGCCAGAGTGTTCCGGCAGAGAGGACACTATTTCCGACACAAGTATCTTTCAAGTACTGGAAAGCTGAATTTAAGGCAGTGTTCCAAAATGTTTGCATTCCACCTAAGACTGTGAGTCTGATATTTTCCAAAGAGAAAACTGGTCCCATTTTTGGATAAGTGGGTGGGGGGCGGAGGGGGGGTTGGTGTGTAAAAGACAATTTAACCTTGTCTTCAAAGGAAGAAAATTTAAAGGAAGTCTTTAGTTTTGCCTGCACCAGGTGCATTTCTAAAATATGATAGCTGATAGATTCTCTCTTTTTCTGGGTGTATAGAAGGCAGCAACATAAAAGGTGGTGAGCTAGTTAAGCTACACTGCTAAGAGTTTATAGTTCAAACTGCCTACCCCGTTTAAAGACCCATTTTCACTTTCTTTGTAAAATTCTGGAAAGTGTATGCTAGGTTGAATTAATCAACATTGACTTTAACACTGCATAATGACAAAGCCATGATGTCTTTAAAAGCCAGTGTGATTGTAAATGTAATAATGGCTCAGAAAAAGAAGAATTCTGCACCGTGGACTAGTAATTGGTGAACCCACACAATAGTGATGGAGCTAGAATTGAAGATAAGGCAAACAGTTTGAAGAGAAGAAAAGGATAAATCTGTAAAACCATCTAACTCTCCACACAAAGTTAATTCTAAATCCCACTCAGCTGCTGCTTAACCTCGGAGATGCTTCATCCTGGAGATGTGCTTTGCAAAGGTATCTAAACTAGCTCCTAATACCTAGGTGATTAAGGAATTGTCTCAGGAGGGGAGCAATAATGCTGTAAGCCTCATCAGAGGAGGTCTCCTGCTAGGCCTGGTGCTGACGACAGCATTCTGAGAGGGGAAAGAGATTGACTCCAGTCTTCCTAAGGAAGAAACAAAGACAAAACCTGGACATCCCGCATCCTAGGGAAGTATTGTACTCACTGGAGAATTAGACAAAGACAAAACCTTTCCCAGGCCTTACATTCTATCAGTTTGGGCACATAGCTCTCAGCAAACCCATTTGGAAGAGCTAAGCACCACTTTCTCCAAAGGTGCAGCAGGGAGTGTAGCACTCTCCTAAGCTTTTCCTCAGAGCTATATTTAACAGGTCAGGCCTTTAGGCTGTTTGAACCCTGCCCGCAGCCAAGTTTATAGGGGTCATTCATGGCATGAAGCCACAACCTGGGCTGTAGCATCACAGTGAGGTCACAGTGCCTTCCAGATGATGACTAACTCATTTTGTGAATCTAACTTGAAGTCCACAAATTGGCAGAGGAAGAATGTGACGTATACATTAAATAAAAAGATGTTGTAAAATAGGAAAGAGAAACTGGGAAAGAGAAAGGCTGTATCAAGGTCATTTCCCCATTTTAAAATTGTAATTTGGACATGAGTTTTGTGGCATGGAAGAGTTTACAGGCAGGTAAGTTATATTATTTTTGCTGTGCTTTCTTAGTTTAAAATTGGTACAACTGAAAAAGAAAGGACGAATCACAGTGACAAGCTGAAGACAAAAAAAAAGTAACTCTTCATTTTGTACCAACAAAAATGAGTAAGAGGTAGGTGTCATTTTAAATAAAGGAGCATGGAACAAGCAATGTGCAAGCAGAAGACTCAGGTTTGCAAAACTCTAGGTATTAACAAACAACAGCAAAAGACTTAGCTGTAGAAAAACACAGTTCTGGGACAATCGATCTCATCCATCCCACAGTCAGCTGCACTTTAAAATTCTCTGTTTCAATGAAACGTCCCAACTTCCTCTTTCAGCAGGAAAGTGGCTTCTCCTCTACATGCAACCACACAGCTTCTTAAAGTATTTAAAATACATCTCATTCTGAACTTGTCCTTGGTGCATGGCCTCTCAGCAGTATCTGTCCAACAGATATTGCACACCAGTTTGCCTCTCCCAGCTGGGAGGTGGTCTGCGACCTTGGGTAGGCCACTTCTCCTCTTCATCTGTCATCTGTAAAATGAAGATTATGACAGTCTTCCTGTTGAATAGACAAGGCAAGAGTAGCGATGTTATTATTCAAACTAATTATCACAGCGATTCCTTGACATACTGTTTGCTTTCTGAACCTTCCTTCAAATATTTAAACTCCTCTGGACTGCTCAGTTTGAAATCTTAAACAAACCATAGGAATAAATCTACTTGTACGTACACTGTAAGAAGGACATTACGATTATCCCGAAGTTTTATTACTCTACCTCAAGGAGCGGCACCATTTCCTGCATAGGTGCATGGAAGTGATGGACTTAGTTCACTGAGGGCACACATTTTTAACCTGGTTTTCTAGTCCAATGAGATGATAGACAACAAAATAACGGGAATGGTTTATATACGTGGTTGTATATGAGCATCCATAACTGAGGGGAATGTATCACTTTGTGTCTTCTGGTATCATTAATGCAGAACAGCATTTTGCAGAGACAGGCCTAAGCACTAGATATTGTTTCCTAGAGGAAGCTCAAAGCTTGTTAACTGAAATCCAGAGAAGTATGGAAAAAACCCTATTAGATACTGAGACACCAGCAATAGACGGGAGTAAATCTTCTTTGTGACAGGTGCCTTACAGCTGTGGATGAAAGTGCCATAGAGACAGAGAGTGGGCTATTGTCATGTAAGCTATTTAGCTGAGCTAAACTGCAGAGCAGGACACAGGCTCGGATGAATCAGGGGACTGAAAAGTGCAAAGACTCTTCATATGAAATGGGAATATGCACCACACAAGCCAGTGCTGGTAGGGGGTCTCTCTCCGGGGACAAGGCTTGAACTAGATAGATTAAATCAACTAAAAGCTATGACTACAATTTACATTCTCTGTTTTGTATTGCACTGCGGTACTAGTAACAGTAGCACACAGAGACTTTACACAGAAACAATCCTTTCTTTTGCTGAGGCTTGTCTGCACAGAGAAATTCAGTAGTATCTTTATATCAGTATAACTCCCCATGTGGACACTCTTCCTTCAGAATAATTCCAGGATAATTACAATTATGCTGTATAATTATGCTGCATAATTATAACAGTGAATTTCTCGGCGTAAACAAGCCCTTACTCTTTAGCTGAATCTACTTGAACCTTCAGAATTATGTTGCTGCCTTTCATGTTTACAGCCTTCTCAAACTTGTCAGTTTTACGCTATGCATTCCCAACCCACTAGCTGTTATTTATCCAAAGTAAACATATTTGACTGCTCTAATTTGTTCTCAGATCAGTCTCTCCAGCCTCATGCCCTTATCTGACATTCAGAGCATCACAGTATTTGGTAGGTCTCTCTTAACTTCAGAAGCAGGACTTCGAAGCGTAGCACATGTGCCCAGATGCCTTTAAGTGGCTGTAAACCTAATTTGTAGGACCTAGAGAAGAAATTTCCTTCTTATTTTTGAGAAAGAAGAAATCCAACATGCACAAGCAAGTGGCAGATAAATTCTCCTTACAATTTCTCAAGGGTCTAACCATCATCTTCATTCACCCAGTTCTGCAGCAGTTAGCTGAGGAAACAGAGGCCACATCAAATGAGGTGTTTTAACCTTGTGAGCTGCACTGGAAGATAAAAGCATCCATCACTGCTCCACATTGGCATTCTTGTCCTCATCAGCAAACATCAGCTTCAGTGGGGGAGAGAGAGATGGGTAATCTTGCCTCGGGTGGCCCTGCAAAGTCACTGGGATTTGCAGTCTGAGAAGGTATACTGTTAGCCAGGTCACCAGTCCAGCATTTAGGGAATGCTTCTCTACCACCTTGTTTGGAACTGTGGCATGACACTGAAGAACTCTTCACTAATATTAACTGTTGCCTCTAAACAGCCTGAAAATTATTTACTGTACAGGATATTCATACCAAATTTACCTCCTGTTCCTAAAACAGATTGTCAATGATATCTCTAATAACCAATAGTACTGATGTTAATAATAACAAACAGAGCTAATAAACTTATTTATCATTTGCTTGGCCTTGACATTTTAAAGCGTTTCTGGAGCACTTCTTGTGATCCCTGGCACTCCAGTAGCTGCAGGGAGGGCCTGTTCACCAGCCAGCGAAACACAGGTTCGCCCTGGACTGGAGTGAAACAGGCTGGTATGTGCACATCAAAGCTACTCCAGTTTGAGGCAGGAAGTACAGAAAATTATTCTGTTTTGATAATGGCAGAAGTTTAGGACCTTAATAAGTGATAAGGAGTAGACCATAAAATTATTTGTATTTCAACTTCAAACTCTTGCTCAGTTTCATTTTGCATTCACAAGTGTACTGCTGAATTACTTTTTTTCCTCCCCTCCAGCCACTTTGTTTCCCATCCAAGTAGAGGAAAACTTATTTCTCCTCTTGATTTTAAGGAGCATACTAAAGCTGCTTTTTGCTGGTGCAGTCAGAGGTTGAACTGTGTCAGTTGGGAAAGATCATGACAGGGCAAGTCACAAGGGAGTTCTGCTGTGTCCCTAATTAGCTGAGCTACCCAAATAATGTAGAAGGTCATCAGAAGCTATTTTCACTCCGTTTCTCAGATAGGGAGCGAGGCTGTGTTCATCTGAGTCCTCTGATCTCATTTTAAAGAAAACAGAAGGAAAAGAAGATTTTTATCCGTTCTGATAATTTATCATATGCAGCAGTACAGCTGTTTATATCAGAAGGCGGAAGTGGAAGAAGGGCCTTTGTTTCTCTTTGGCAAATTTTCCATGACACTCTCAGTAGAAGAGAACTATTTTATTCTACAGAGTGCAACCCTCACATGGGAATGTAACAGCAACAAAAAAAAAGGCAGCAACAATAAAAAAGGTTAGCTAATTATTTGCCAGAAGGTTAGTATGCTTGATTCAATTATTTAACTTTAACATTCCTCTAGCTTTTTCCAGTGGCAGGAATAAAACTCAGAAATTATAGGAACTCCTACTCTTCCTTTGTTCAAATGTGAGCACAGGTCATATAGACGTTTTACAGTCTCAAGCATTTGAATTACAACATAAAAAGTATTAGTATCCACTAGTATTCAAATGCCTACTCTTGGAATTGATACAGACGCAAAGACCATTTATGTTACTATTGGTTAACTGAGCTATCACTGCGCTTGGAGCTGTACAGTGGAAAATGGGTAACACTGGATGAAAGACAGAGTAGGTGAACGACGCTGTGGTTCACAGGGTGCTTGGGCTGGTTCTGTCCCTCGGATGGGATTGCAGAGCAGCCAATGCAGGCACAACATAGTCAGGGCACAGGCAGCATTCACACAGGGGAACAAAAGAAACATGGCTTTTTAGACACTGTAAAACAGAACAGAAAGTAACAAGGAGAAAAAGTAAGAGAAAGGGCTATTTCCACCGAACATGCTTGTAGGTTTCAATTGGTGAGAATATAGTGCAGGAAATAACACACATATCTTTTATGTAAAAAAAATACTGGAGTTTTTCAAAGGTTCAGGTTAGGATAATACAGTAGGGGTAGTCAGAAACCCATTTTTGCCTTAACAAGCATGTATATACCACATTCAGAGGAGTTCACTAAGAACTTCACTTCTAATTGGACTCAGTAAAGGAGCTTTGCTCAATAAGCCTCAAGGGTCTGTTAACACAAAAATCTACCAATATTAGGAAAATTATATATACAAAAAGCTAGTTGTGATCATGTCACAAACTTCTTCATGAACTGAATTGTGTTGCGAAAATAAGATAATAAAAACTTGCCAAGTGGGACTAAATAATTAAATTTTAAATAAACTATAATTTTCAGTTGTGTTGGAACTCTAATAGTTGAAGGAAAACATTGAGAAGCAGGAAAGCACACGTTAATATAGAAATTTAAGGATAATAACAGAAAGCACTAATACTGATTAGGATGATTATGATGATTATAACTTCCAGTATGTAACATCGTAATGAAAATGATCCAGCCTAGTATGCTCTCAGAAGTTATACATTTAGTTAGGCAGTAGGAAAAATCTTTTCATGCTCGGATGGTTTATGCAGTTACAGTAGAACTTATAAAGAAATAAGGAAAGGAGTAAAGTAAGCTGATCAGAATAAGGATGCTCTATGCAGAGAAAAGGTTTCCTCATTCAAAAAGATCCTCCAACCCCATCAAACAGGAACACAGGAAAGTAAAATATAAACTGAGGAGAGAGGATAATATATTGATATAAATCATTCAGAGGTAACACTGGGAAGCATGGTGACTTCAGTTGCAGTCAATATTGAGTTTTATTGATCTGAGAAATAAATATTGACCAAGGTGATGCCAAAGTCAATATTTAACTTCAGGGACCATAAATCTTAATAGCAACTGTAAAGAGTAGTCAGTATCATCTATGTTTGATATATATTTTATTACCTTTTACAAGGATATAAAAGGTTTCTTAAAGAGAAGCTGTTTCCTTCATTTCAAAAAGTCTTTCCCTTGCCAGAGCAATCCAGATGTATATGCTTGTCTTTTCAAAGATCATCTAATGATTGGTGTGGCCTCAAAATCGTGAGAATCATTTGCATGATGAATAAGTTGCCTATTAAAGAAAAAAACCCAACCGAAAAAACAACCAAACAAAAAACAACCCTAAACAGTTGCAGCAGCATCTTTTGAGATTTAAGTTAGCTGTGAAATGCTATCATACATGCAACATCTTCCTAGATAAAGCTATTTAACAACTTAGGGGAAAATCAGCTATAAATTATGTAAGCTATCTGCAGTTCTCCCGAGGTTTCCTAATTTTTTAGTGCTGCACCTCAACACATCAACTGGATCTATAAAATGCTCATGTACATAACAGTTCCTATTATATTTACATATTATTACAGTATATGTCCTACTGTGCTCTCTTGCATATTGTATTTTTCTGATTTTGTTATTAAAATTTCTATCAGATCTGCTTCTAAGATGTGAAGCATTCTTTAACCTAATGTTTAGGGTTCCGAGTATTAAATAGAAAGATCTTTTTCTCAGTTGCTGTCTCCTTCTTCTGTGCTTATGTTCAGGAGATGACACTGACAACCATAGCTAAGGTAAATGCAAGTTAAAAAATGTCCATGAGGTAGCAACTGATAATTTAGTTAACAATCTTGGAACATTTCTAACCGTCCCAGTGTTCCCCCTAATGTTCAGAGGAGATTTCTCTTATTACATCAGAAGACATTGCTTTTCAAAAGCCACTGCATATTTGACATTCACTTTTCTGACACATGAAAAAACACATTTATAATAAAAGATTACTTGGACACTACTGCAGTGAGTCCAACTCTTCGCGAAAACCAACTTTATTAGACCAGTTTATATGATCTAACCCAGCACGAGGGAATGTTTTGACACAATTTTATGTAATAAGGCTTTAATTCTATGAAAAGAAGGCTTTATGATATTAAGGAGCAAGACAGTTAACCTCAAATGGTTTATTCATGTCAGCACAGTCCAAAGACGTAATTAGTTGTAATGTCCTTACACTCGGAGTCAGGGGTTTAGAGAGGGAAAAGACACCAATGGCATAGCCCAGCTCCTGCTACTCACTCCCCAGGGGGCTGGGCTGTCTAATTTTACGTCTCAGAGTCCTGACAGACAATGGCCTTCCTTTCAGAAAGTGTCAGCACATTACCAGGACAACTTACAGGGAGACTTTTCGTGCCTGAGAAAGAGTGAACCTACACAGGTATACCTAAACCAACGCTGAGCTCGGTGCTTAGGCTTTAGCCGTGCCGCATTTTAGACGCTTGTTAGCCGGCACTTGTTAGAGGTAGTAGATATTTGGCAGTTTCAGTCTGATCACTTGCATGACTCATTAAAATTCTGACTGTCAGAAGAAGACAATCAGAGTTGTCTGGAAAGGGATTCCCTTGTCAGGCCGTTTCTCATGACTTTCCCGGTCTTCAGAACTCTGCTATTAAGTGATTGAGTTTTATTGATATCAATTCTCTTGTTTTAGGAGATGTCAAGGCTAGAAAACGTGGTAATTAGCTAACACAGTAAAAAACCATACCCACTTCCCCCATTACCAGTGCTAGCAACTGAGCAAACACTGATACTGGAAGTACTCATAAAGTTTATGCTCGCCTGAGGGAGTACCTTCCAAACCTTACTATAAGGGTAAGTCAAGTATTTTGCTTATTTTAAGTATCTGCAATTGTAAGCAGTCGTGATAATACTGGGAAAGAATGCAGGTTAGAAAAGAGGTGACTCTAGACATGATAACACACTGAGATAACATTTTAAGAGAAGCAAACTAGGGGGAGGGGGTCCTTTATCTGTTACATCACAGCAATCTGGCTTTTGAAATGTTCTGTAGGTAGCTGTATTTGCAAACTGTAACTTGTGATGACTCCAGTGACAAAGGGAGGGAGAGTCATCCCAGTGTGTGTGGGGGGGGGAAAAAATCACTCCATAGTTTGTGTTTCCACTACGTGTAGTCATCATCTGGCATTTGGTTTGGGTGTAATAACTTGGTGTCTTTTTGCTCCCCCATACGGGATGAAGGCTCTAATCAGATTTGTCAGAACGTTTGCTCAGTTAATCTCCTAGCAATGTGTGATGAATAATCTGCCTATTGACTGTCTCAGCAGTTGGTGGGTTCTCCACCCTCACCCCATGGTGAGACACATCTAGTTTCTGCTGGCTGCTCATTTTCCTTTAAAAGAGGAGCACTGTCTCTCCTCCCAGCCCCCAACAGCCACATCCCACCCATCCCATCCCTCTTAGCCTCACAGCCCTCTTCTCCCCTTCCCCTCTGGAATTTGGAAAATGCTGCCCACCCACTCTGGGTTTTGTCCTTGGATAACTACCTTCCTGCCAGTCACCTTGAGCTCTCATACCAGAGCGTTCCCTCTCTGCTGAGCTTCAGATCTTTATTTTCATACCAAGAAAAACAGATTTAGGATGAACAGGAAAGTTTTGGCAACAACTGTCATCACATTATCAACACAGTGTTAGTGATGAATAGTTCTGGAGGAAAGAAAATACCATAGAAAGCTCTATTTCACTGGGACAAAAATACAAGGGTGGATCTGAGAGCTTCCTTCATCATTGACTCGGAAGAAGAAAAAGAAGAAAAAACTCTAATCAAAATATCAAATCTCAATTGCCTGCAACTGTGAATTGACTCGACAAGAAAAATCCATGCCTCTATTCTGCATGTGACTGCACACAACTGTGGCAGCCTGTGCCAGCCCTTTGCAGAGCAGAGAAAACTGTAGGAAAGTTTTTTGCAAGCAGCCCTGATTTTAACATGGTTGGTAAAAAAAAGCCTAAGAGAACATCTATGTAAAGTAAAGGTTTTCAGCTCCTGTGTCAGGGCAATATTTCTGTAAGTTCCTAAATTAGGCCAGAAATAAAACCCATTATAGAAAAAGCAGTGTAAATTTTTGGGACAGCAATATACTTTTGGTTATAAAGGCTGACAGAGGTACATTGTGCATTGGGAAGAATACAGAAAACATTACATAGAACATTGATTTGAGGAAATGTAAATTAAAAGCTTCATGACTGCCAGCTATAGGGTCTTTTCAGACCTATCTGAAATTCACAACTGTGCTACCTTTGAATAAGTAGATATGCACTGTTAATGTAGTATTGCACTTGTTACAGAACTTCCCTCATGAGCAGGTAAATCTGCCTTAGATCAAGCTCCAACTCTGGCAGCCAGATTTCACCAGAGTGACATATATGAAGGCCGTATTCTTATAATTGTTACACAATTTGTATTCAGTATCTCTCCTTTTAAGGGTGTTCTATTATTCAAATTGATCATTCCCACCTAAATAAAAGTGGCTACAGCTGTTCTTTGGATGCTTCTGGTTTATTGTCTGCATTGTCCCACACGGACACAGATAGATACAGATACAGATATAGATACAGATATAGATATAGATATAGATTATATACATACATGGTTTTGTCTCAGACAAGTGGTACCAAAAGCCACCTGCTTTCTGTGTGTTCCTGAACCTCACTAGCTCCTGCAGGCAACCTAAACTAAGTCAGATTTTGTACTGTCTACATTTCACACACATCCTTGCTGTTAGGTGGTCCCGCCACTCCAGCTTTGGCAATGGATCTCGGAGTCAACTTGGCTGCAAAACCAGGAGGGCTCACAGGATAGCCCGAGCCAGGCATGTCAGGTCCCAGCACGCAGGAGTTAACGTATCCCCAAATGCATCCTTTCACATTTACATGCAGGGCTTACCCAATGCTTCCCCCAAAGGCATAGCAACTGAATCATTTCAGAGCTCACAGGAAGCAAACAGATGGTCAGCAAGAATATGATACATGATTATATCTGTGCATAAAAGTATGCATATTTGAAAGTGTGTACAAGCCTCCTTGGAGTGAGTATACAGAGTTTCACTGCTTTTTCTAGGGTTCTGGGAACTTGTTTTCAGCTTGAACTTAGTGTCAAATAAATCTGGTTTATAGGTCACTTGTGATAGTTTGCAACCAAGTTGCATAGCACTGTGAAGCAGATACCATCGCATATTATATCATCAAAAGTTCCTGACGCAAAATTAAGGAAAACATTGTAGATCTCTTGGTTTTGTGTTTTGAAGCTTCTCTTGCAACTGAGAAACTTGCTAAAATAAATGAAATAAATGAAATGCTGCATGAAGCACCTGACACAAGTGAATTATGCTAATAGAATGGGTGTGTGTAGTTCACCATAGATGTATATCTCATGGTCCCTGTTCACACCTCAGCATCTCATTCACACATTCTTGAGAGAAAGATCAATCAAAAGCGAGGTGCTAAATAGCAGGCCTTTAGTTAACTAGATTTCAGAAGTTTCTAGGAGTTTCTAGGAGTCCAAGAAACAGGGGAGATGCACATTGTATGGATTTTCTATTTAAATGGGAAAAAGATCCTGCCCTCCAAGTTTCTGTTCTCTTTCCTCAGCCCTCGCATGTATTTTCCAAATATCTCTCTTTCCCACTGCCCTCTTTCAATGAACATCATGCATTCAAACTTCTTACCCACCGGGTGACTTGCCATTTCATCTGCTCCTCCACAGCCAGGTCATAGATTTCTCAGAGATGTTTTGAAGAGCTCTGTAGAATCTACATGATGAATTTTCATGTCAAAAAGTATCATCTTGCTACCTAAACATGAACAGAAATGTTTTGGCATGGGAAAGTGATGCAAGAGGATGGGGATAAGAGAAGAAGCAGCAAGCTGCTCTTTTCAGCAGAACACCTGTGACAATCTAACAGCCCCCTGTCTCCAGAAGTGTCCTGTCTTCACAGTCTAAGTCTTTCCCCTATATTGCAGGCCAGCTATCACACTCAGGCTCACAGGCCACTCTCAGAGCTCAGCCCACCAGGCTGGGCCTGGCAAATAGATGCAGAGAAAGGGAAATTCTGAAGGGCTGCAAAGTCTATGCCTAAGGCCCTATTTTTTGCCTCAGCTTCCTAATGCCTAAATCTGATCTTCCCTACCTCTTCACACTATAGCTCGTTCACCAAAGCCTGGTGAAAGGACCCAGAGCTTTTGCTGAAGTCTTTCTGATGTGTGTAGTCAGGGCTCACTTTCATGGATATGTAACAATCTTTTCCAAACAGATCATAATTTAACATTTTAGGATCTGTCACCTGAACTTGAAAAGCAGAGCTTCTGTACTTTTCTGACCAAACTGCCATGAGTTCAACTCTCCCACTATACTCTGCATCAGAGAGCTCAGTGGCAGTTCTGCAGTTAAGATGTTATCCCCATGTGCTCGGCATTGGTGAGGCCACACCTTGAATACAGCTCTGGACCACTCACTTCAAGAAGGATATCGAGGTGCTGGAGTGAGTCCAGAGAAGGGCAGCAGAGCTGGGGAAGGGTCTGGAACACAAGTCCTGTGAGGAGCATCTGAGTGAACTGGGGGTTTGGCCTGGAGTAAAGGAGGTTCAGGGGAGACCTTATCACTCTCTACAACTGCCTGAAAGGAGGTCGTAGCCAGGTGGGAGTTGGCCTCTTCTCACAGGGAACTAGCAACAGGATGAGAGGACATAGTCTTAGGCTGCACCAGGGGATGTTCAAGTTGGACATTAGGAGGAATTTCCTCACAAAAAGGGTGATTAAAAATGGGAATGGACTGCTGAAGGAGACGGAGTCACTGTTCCTTGAGGTGCTTAAGCCTTGAGGTGTTTAAGAAATGACTGGATGTGGCATTGAGTGCCATGGTCTAGTTGACATGGTAGTGTTTGGTCATAGGTTGGATTCAATCATCTAGGACGTCTTTTCCATCCTAATTGATTCTGTGATTCATATCTCCTGCCTCTTTTTGTAAGTCAACAACATTAATGGCTAGCCATCGGTTATCCTTATATCTCAAAGTAATACCCTCTTAAAGCAACAATTTCATATTAATTGTTCAATGCTGACTCCAATGTGCCAATGTTAACAACTGACCTAATCCCTGATTTCAAGTGGAAAACTTGCTCATCCAGTCTTAAAAGTTCACTATTCTATAGTTTATAAGCAAATTGTCATACAGGAAAAAAAATTAAAAGGCATATATATTCTCTGTATTTTCTGCAGATTCTCTTGCAGTGTCTCTGGACTCATCTCCTCTGTTTTCTGTTTTCATTCTACAGGCTTCTCCAGACTTTTTATCTGAGGTAAGTGATTGTCAGTTTATTCAAGGCACTTACCATATTCACAAGAACTAGCACAGACCTCTCACATATTTGGTCTGGGTGCGATATGAACATTTGCTCTTTATACATTAGCCCCACTTAAAACCTGTCAAAGACACCAAGTGGTCCTGCAATATATCATCTATTCTGCAGCACAAGTGAAGCTGGGTGGTTGGCTTCATCAGCCCTTTAAGACCAGGTATCAGTATTGCTGCCTCAAAACAGCCACAGCTCAGAGAGGCTGGCAAGATGCACATGTCACGTGACATGATCTAACTGTGACATGATCTGCAGGAAAGCAGCTTTGTACTCCTCCATCAGTGGAAGGTGCCCTGAACGCAACAAAGGTAAGTGCTCTAGGTGAAGCTACAGCCCCTCAAGCTACATCTGTACTGGTAAAATAAACAGTGCTGGGCAGGCTTTGGCACTGAGCTTCAATTATCTCCACTGTTACATTTCTAGAATGATTTTGAGCCAGGGCCGACTTGCACTCACCCAAGCAATCTGCAGGAAGACTTCTTGAGCTAGCACAGGCCAGGGATTCTCCCCACTAGAGCACCTGGCTACAACCACCTTGCTCTCAAAGGGTAAAAGTGTTTAATTGTGTAGATGCAGGCAATCCAGTGCCAGGTGACTTCAGCAGCAAAGAGATGGACATGTTTGATTTACTAATAGAGATGTGGCCTCACTGTCTAACAACTTTCTGTGAAGTTGAAAGTGGAAGCTTCTGAAGGAGCCCAGTGGGTTCCCATGCCCTGGATTGCCCCTCTGCTAGCTCTGAAAAGCCAGATCCTGAATTCTCTGCTAAAGTCTTCAACGGTATTGAATGAAAAGGCGGATGAGAAGCTGTAAAGCAGACACAATTCTCCAACCTCCAGATAATCATCCCCAGGTCCATATGCAGAAGGAAAAATGTATATGCCTGTGTTTCTTTAATAGATTATGCAGTCTACTCGCTCACATTTATCACACGGGCTAATGTAAGATTTACTGTCCGTAATTAATCAACCTTAGGCAAGAATTTTTAGCACTTCTACTCCATTTTTCATTTTCAAAGTGCTTTTCAAACACTACCTAATTAAACATCAGGACCAATTATTTCCAAGGTACTTTACAGACACTTTTAAAAAATGAAATAAGCACATTTTAGCATGTACATGAGGAATCTTTTTAAGTCAAAACAGCTCTATTTGCAACCTGCTGAAGGAATGAAAGCAGTAACAGGGCTGAGATTTCCAAACAGACCAGCAGCAGCCACTTAGGTCTGTTCCTATGGACACAAAAACCTGTAATCCAGCCTCCTTCTTAAAACTTCTATCTCAAGCTTTCATTTTGCCTGTGAGAGGACACTTTATTATTAAAGAACTGCAGAACTGGGATGAGAAAGAATTACTTCTTTGCAAGGGACATATGCCACCACTGGGCTGGGGCTCTGATTCATACTCTCAGCAGTAACTCATGAGGTCACACCTGTAAGTCTCACCTTATTTCTTTCACAGGGGTAGCAGAACAAGCTGTGTATTCACACAGCAGTAGTGTCTTCACCAGGAAGGTCAATCCCAGGCATATTTACTCACTGAAAACTGTTCCAGTATCTTTCTCTCATGACCAGAAATACAATCAGTGTTGGCAATTTTTGACCACCTCTAAGGAGAGAGCTGGGTGTGGTGGGCCATGCCTGTCATCCCAGCTTCTCCAGAAGTGGGTGGGTGCCCATGAGCCTGGGGCTTCAGTGTGCTCAGCCAGTTTTCCACATCACATTTGGCATCCATCTGATGACCCCTGAGCTCAGGTCAGCAGGTTGCCTAAGGAAGGGAGAACCCACCTGGATCAGAAACAGAGCATCTCAGTTTCTGGCAGCATAGTCCAGTTTACCCAGGGGCATGTACTGAGACTGTGGTGATTTAAAGCCACAGGCCAGCTGACAGCAGATTCTGATTGAGAGTGGACACACAGCCCCTCCTGTGCTCTCTGCTACAGAGAAAATGCGGGGGTAAGGCATAGACTGCAGTGAGCCAGGGTTGTCAGGGCTTAACAGCAAGTTCTTATTTGTGCCAGAATCCTTCTCACCTCAATAGTGAAGAAAGGATTAACACTGCATAAATAGGCAAACAAGGGCAGAAAGTGTGACATTTCCCTGACAAGATAAATAAAATCAAGAAGCAAAATATTCTTCATTAAACATTAAGAGTTTATGGATCTGCCAACATGGCCTGGTGCAGTTCTGGTCAGTTACCTAAGGGAGCACTACCTGAGCTAACTCCCTTACTCGAAGCAGCCTATCCAGGCAAACATGGCATTCTGCACCAGGTCATTAAGCCCTGCTGCAAAGTCAGCTACATTGACTCAGCACATCACACTAATGTTGCTTCACTTCTTCTGGGGCCTGGACAGGTTCATGCAGCATGGATAACTCAGTGCAGCACTTAGATGAGCTCTCCAGGTACAAATCAAGGCAGGGGACAGCAAACTTTCAAGGATGGTGTGTACCAGATGGTATTTTTCTTTCCCAGATTAGAGGTTAAACATGCTGGTAAGAACGCTGTGGGATCCATGAGAGACTGCCTCTTACAGAAACAATATGCTACCATTTTCTATCATCATTAAATTGCATCTGTACAAGGCAGAAGCTCCTGCTGCTCTCAGAATGAGCCAGAAGGTGGGAGCCACCAACGTCTCTCTCCAGATGGCACAGCCCCAAAACCAGCTCTGTGCTAGCCCTACTGGTGTTTTTAGAAATTGACCTCCATGATGCTACTGGTTTCAGTGCTCCAGACTGTGAAGAGGCTGGAAGAGTCACAGGGATGAAACAAAAAAGTCCTGCAAAACTGAAATTTATGGCTAAGGCTTTTCTGCCTTATCTTTGAGTGCTATGCTTGGGCACAGCTGCCTTACAAACAAATTACAGAATTATATTCTGTCTTAGATGTAAGCAAACTTACCTTCAATTCACAATTAAATAAGCCAAGTGTCTTTCATAAGAGTGCCAAAAATTGGGCTTCGGGTAAGGTTGTTGACCTATATGCCTCAGCTGCCTGGCTGTGAAATGGGAACAGTCTTTCCAGCAGGGACATCGCTGAAAGAATTTCATTCCTGCTTATAAAACACTGCCATAGTGAAGTGACAATAAGAGACTTAGATGTGTTAGTTTTACTAAACTATTTAAAATATCCAGAGCAGTAAAAATGGTCCCAGCCTTCCTTTTGCTTGTACTAGTGTAAATGGAAGTAATTGTATTGAACACAGCTCACTGTATATGAAACTTAATTGAAATCAGTCCTTACATCTTTCTATGTAATTAAAATGGATAACGGGAATTTTTCTGATCCCACTCTCAGCTAAGTTACATCAGCCTTTTATCTGAGGACCTGTTTATGGAGCTTTTTTGTTTTTACCTGGTTTCAAGGCTTACACAAAGGCCACACAAAGGCCTTGGATGTTTTAATTTATTTATTTATTTCAGTATTGTCCCTTGGGAGGAGCAACTTGGAGGATGCACAAGCCTGAGTTTGAAAACAATGCCATAAAATAATTTCTGAAACTGTATGAGAAGCCGAAGCAGCAGATCTTTTAACACTTAGTCATAATTATGCAGAAACTAGGGAAAAATGAATTGCATCTACCTGTATGCAGGGAAGGTTTCTGATTTAAATTTTGCCATGTATCCCCAAGTGCATTTTTACTCTCCTTACAAGAGAGTACTCCCCTTACCTCCTAACTGTTCCAGGAACACTGCATGGTGTAGAGACAGCTAAAGGCTACACTTCATTGATCACAGCTGATTCTGTTGCGAAGCCTTTCCCTCTAAGGTGGAAGCTGCTCAGTTCAGCACCATTTGGAAGGGACATGATGACTGACAGAGTCTGTTCCCAGTCCACTGCAAACATTAAGTGTCAAGTGTTAGTTAAGCCACCATACTACATCAGGCTTCAGTGATGACTGAATCCCAGCTTTGAAAGCAATATTATTTCAGACAGAAATAAAAAAAAAAGAAAAAGAAAAAGAAAGGACAAGCGATTCTAACTTTTCCATTCCTAATACCTTCTTTTCCAAGAATTATATTTTGGCAAAATAATTTTCCTGGATTTGTTTATAAATGAACCTGAGGAACTTGAAGGGACTCATTTCATACCACCGTGTGAAACCTGGATGAAGAGGGCCCCAGAAAGAATGCTCCAGTATCAGCCCAGTAGCTATGCCTCTAATCTCTTCAGAAATGCAGAAATGTGTTTTCCCACAAGTAAACCTGTCAGTACCCCTCCACCTATGGGCCTATGTCAAAAAACATACAATAGTACGGGGAGAGCTCAGGCTGGATCCATATGGCAGCTGTTATGTCCTCATTGCAAGTGGTCAGAAAGGTCAAACTTCCTTTTTCTTCTGATTTGATGAGTTAGAGGATACCTGAGGCCCAAAACAAGACTGAACTGATCATTTTTTCTACATTCACTTGCAGTTCAGAATGGGTTTTACAGGCAGTATTGTTACAGGTAAGCCAGTCAGACATAAGCACTTTGTACAGTGTGACTTTTGAAACAAGCTTCAAAACCTAATACTATGTAATCCTGATCCTAGCCCTGATATCTCCCACTCACAGTGTGACCAAAAGAGACTACAAAAAGTAGATGTAAATGCAAATTGAAGAATGGTAACCGTGATGGTACCATTTCTGATTAGATGCCTGACGAAACACCAAAGGGCAGTGGGCCAAACAATGCCATACATTACTAAGTAACCCTGCAGTCTTACCCCTGAATCATAGCACAGGTTTTTATTTCTGGTAATTTACAAGTTATAATAATATAGATGGCTACTAGTTAAATATACGAGTCAAAAACACAATCCCCATATCAAGGGAGACTAGGATACTTTTCATCTGCCACAAATTGTGGACTAGTCAGTATTTGCTTTGGAGCTACTTAACAGCCGTCCATTATTTCATGTCAAATTTTGTTACTCTAAGAATTAAGGATACTCTGATTAAGAAAGATAGGAAAATCAGTTGTTATTATGAGATCCAAAGGATCCTGGGTTTTTCAGGTTTTTTTTTATGACTCTCTGTTTATTTCTTTTTCAAATGCCAAGACAAAATCTCAGGAAAATTATAAATACTAAACCACTAACACTTACAGAAATGCAGCCAACTTCCCAAATTCACAGAAGTTTCTTAGTTTACAGCTTTGAGTGGGTTCCTGCAGGCCAGTTGTTGGGAAGGGATGGTGGGAAGGAAGAAAGAGGGGAAAAAAGGGGGAGGTGGAAAGAAAAAAGGAAAAGGAAAGAAAAAGGAGAGACATATAAACTTTAAAAAAAACCCTCTAGTAGAGGCTGCTGTAGTAGTATGGCATGGAAAGACTAATGAAGACAGCTGAACCAGTGCATGAGATTGTTCTGAAATTAAAAACAATGTGTATTTTGTTTAACACATTCTATGTTATTTAAAGAAAAGTAAGAAGAAGAATTCCAGCTGGGATGGAACCTACAGAGCCCCTTGAGCAATTTGAATAATTATAGACTTGGATAAATTGCAGTTAAACCATTTGTTTCAAATGTGCTACAACCAATAACTAAACCAGCAACAGCTTTTCAGTGTAAGAGATCTGTTGCTGGCTTCAGATAAAGTACAGTGAGCTGCAGATAGTTACTAGCCAGCCATACTCTATGTAATGAAAAAAACTTTTCCGCCATAAAGCCTGTGATTTCCAAACTTCAGATACCAGCAAAAATAGCTGCATGCATTTGCTTGCCATATGTACTCAGAAAACAGTAAAGGTATTTTTCTAGAATAACAAAGGTGGATTTGGGGTTTTTCTGTTACATTCTATAATTTCCAGAATAAGAGTTTTTCAGGAATAAACTAATCCTCATTCTTAAGAGACCATAAAAACACAGGCAGAAAGAAATTTTCACAGATGTAAGTGGTGATAAAAGGCACAGATTCACGTTGAGAGTATCACGGGAATTACAGTGAAATTTGTTTTATCATTCTTATATGGACATAAGTCCTGAATAAATCCATGATTTTGTGCTGAGCTCAGTGCCATGAGACTTCTCTGTCCAGCTGGGCCCTACAGGGCTCAGTGCAGCTCAGTTTTACCACAGGGTCTGCCAAATATGCCCCTTAAGGAAGGATGGGGAAAGAAGACATGAGGATTTGATGCAGCTGAGGACAGGAAAGAGGCTTGCATTTTCCAAATGTGTCAAGAACACCAAATCGCTTAAATCTATTGAGTTTAAGGAGCCTGGGGCGAGACAGCGGTACTTCAGTCAAGCCTGTACACTGTGTAATGGCTCCAAGTGGTACAAGCACAGGCATGGTGTAGAAATCACATTGCCACAGTTGCAAGATGAGCCACGAGTGCTCTTCCAACAGTAGTTCCACTTACCCTTGCCACTCACAAGGACAGCCATTTATTTTCTTTCTGCAACTCCTCTGCATACACAAACTTAAATATGCACGCAGCTAAGGCATCTCACCAGCACGTTCAACCCTTTCTCCCTGCACATAGAGTTGATTCAGTATTTGCCTGTGGCTGCCAGGATCATCACTGAAGTTTGGCTGCCCTCCCTGAAGTCCTGCTGCTCTGGACGCCTCCACCGTAGTGTTTAAGACAGTTGGGGCAAGCAAACAGATGCTTCTGCAAGGTCCTTTTATCTAGTGAAATGGAAGTGCTGCACTAGGAAATAGGTACCTGTGAGAGCACACTGAAATAGGCATCAAGGTAAATGCAATTATTTTGCATTTCACAGTGAAATTTCTTCTTCTTTGGAAAGAAAAAAAAAAGATTGGTTAAAAACTAAAAAGGAAGTAATAAAATATAGCAGCTGGGAAGCATGATGGAGGATCTAGTCCAACAGGAGTAGAGTGTGCCAGTGTAGGAAAAATTTAAACTCTATGCATAGGTTGATGGCTTCTACTGTCACCTCAAATTGGGTATTTTTTTAACCAAATCAGTGAGGAAGTCTGATGCGTTTTCAGCAGTGGTCAGAACAGCAAAATCAACTGCATGGACTTCTTGACTATAAAAGGTGGGTGCTGGAGAAGTCTTGTGAGACTACAGAAAAACAGTATGGCCCCAGTTCTGGGGCTAGGGAGAAGGAGTCTGATCAATCATCCTGACATTCCTGAGCATTCCTATTAGGTGCACCAGACAGGATGAAGCAAAATAATACTGACAAAAATCATGTACCACAGGGTCCTCAGAATTCTCTTTGGGAAGGGAGAAAAAAGTAACAACCGAGACACCACTGATTATGAACTCAATCTTAGGCATCAAACCAATGCACATTTCTCAGCACAAAATGGACAGTAGAAGCAGAAAAGGAAATAGAAATTAGAGTTAGTGAAATAAGAAAAAGACAGACCACTATCACATTCTTGTGTAAGTGAAATTGTGTTCTCTAAAACGAGTATCATCATAATGATGAAGGAGATATTAAGATAGAGATTTGATAGTTTTCCAATGTTTTGTCCAACACACTTTTAATTATTGACCTACTTTTACTTTTGTGAGCCTGTTCTTCCATATAATTATAGATCATTTCTACTCATACCCAGTCAGTACCGTCTATTGCTTACTTTCATCCTGATTTTCCCAGTGATAATTCTCTAAATACTTTCGAATAATGTGTCTGTCCTTGTTGTTCACAGCCTTAGTGTTTATTCATCATGATTTGATATTTAATTGGACAAGCTCAATAAATTTGATTCTTTTAATCTTTTGTCATAAACCAATTCTTCTTGTCTTTTCATGATGTTCCACCTTTGATTTATCTGCATTTTCACTGACGTTATGAGGTTTCCAGAAAACAACTCATGATTCTATGCATGCCTTTTTCCATGCCGAAAGTTTTACAGGATACCTGAATAAAGCTCGACACCACCAAAGAACACTGCTTTTCAACAGGGCGCTATTTCTCCTCCAAAAGTCAAAATTTAAACTATTTCACGTTTTCATAGTATAAAAAATATTTCAATCCAATCTAATAATTAATGAGACTTCTGAGCTTCACTGATGGCACTGACTTGTTTCCCAAGTGCTGGATTTGATACCTGCTATTCTGATACCACCAGCCATCCTGGAGGTGGTTGCCATATAAGGACAGCTTAGTAATTAGGGGTAAATCTTCATAAAATCACCACAGTCTTGCTAGAAACTGAGCCACTTCCTCACTGACCACACTGAGTTTTTGGGCAGAGCAGTAAGTAGGACTTTCTAATTTTCAGTAAATGGAAGGAGACTGGGACAGAATCTCCTGCTTCCTCTGCAGACAGCTCTGACTCTTTTTCAAAAATCTTTCTCTGCATCATCTACCTAGAAATAATTCTCTAACACCTGCTTGGCTTTAAATATGTGAATAGAGTAGTGACTTTGATGGGAAAACCCAGATGCTTATATTTGAGTATGCTTTAAAGTGGTTTGCTAAATTAAAGCCTAAGGACAAAGGAAACCATTTAGAAAGTGCATCAGCAATAGAAAGTCATTGCCTATAACCTGAAATGAACTCAAAACTTTTTAGCCTGGCTATTTATTTACTTTAATATTCACACAGAACTGTAATTCCTGCAGTGAGAATTACTGCAATGATGTGATATGCAAGAACAGTCTCATGATATCTTCTGCACATATAAAAGTGGAAATCTCACAAGGGAATTTGATCTTGAAAGATTTTGACTCTGATTTCTAAAACAAAATTTATTGTTGTGCTTTTGGATTAGCTACAAAAGATTTTTTTACCTCCTTCTGAGGTTCACCAACCAGTGCTAATGCAATGATCACAGTTTCATTTTTAAGCATTTACTAAAAAAGAAAAAGAAGACTTTCCTTGAGGGGTGGGAGGAGGGAACAAATCCACCACGATCCATTCGTTTGTATCAAAAAACCCAAATATTGTTCATGTTGCCTTTAATTTCTCAGCCACCACTGCCATTTCCCTACCACTTCCCATCAGTTTCACACTGAGGATGTGTTATGAGACTGAGTAGGGACATGCAAATCATGCACACATCCCTGGAAAAATGCTTGGCAAATCTGGCTTTTCAGTTTTGCATTCACTTGCCAAAAAATATTCCCTCATCCCCCAAGCCCTCCCTCTGCCATGTCTAATTTAATTTCAAAAGTCAGACACTTAACAGGGACATAAGCTTCCTAAACATCCTGTCATCAAACAAGGAATGTGAATTCAAAGCTTATAATTACGATTTTCTTTAGGTGCAGAAAAGACAGTGCAATCTTGTAGATATTCTTGTCCACAAGTGCTAATACAATCACAGGGTTCACATGACTGGTGGAGACTTTATCCCCCCTCCCCACTCCTAAAAAAAAAGCAAAATACCAGATATAAGAGTTTTTTTGTCAATCCTGCTTTGCCAACAAGACATGAGGCTTTTGTTGCTGGTGCCAGAGGTTCTGAGTTGTATAAATATTCCACGTTTCATTGTAACAAGAAGCTGAATGACTCTGTAGAGAGCTCAGGGCAAATGAGACTTACTGACCTGCTATTTCTATAACTCTGTTATTTTATCTCTTCAAAGGGACTTGCATACATTGAATTTTCAGTTTTTAAGTAAAAATAAGTCACTCATTTTCAAAGACATCCCCTCTGCACCTTCCTTTCCTTCAAGTCCCTAGGACCTTAAGGACACACATTTTATGAGTATGAATACATCTGTGCATGTTTGGGAGTGAAAAAGGGAAATCATAGAGATATCATTCATTTTAATCACTAATTTTGAAACAGCTGGTGAGCCTGGACTCTCTTGTTCAAACACAATCATTTTGTGCCTTTTTTTATCTCCGGTGAGGAATTCTTGCTTAAAGTGAGACTTAAGTATTTGCCAATAGCCCACAGTAAATACTTTTTTTGTCTTTTTGTAGTCCTATGATGACTGGCCTTCTTTCCCCTTCAGTAATCACTGTCTAAAAAAAGAAAACCTCCAGGCGCACTTCACTTTTGTCCCTTCCCCCTGGCAGAATGCCCAGCCTCAGTATGATGCTTTTAAACCCTTCCCCCCACAGACACAAGGTTTCCACCGCATTATTATCCTGTACAGCAGAGGGGGGGAGGCACGGCTGTGGGATATGATACCATTCAGGCAGAGATACACGGAGATAGAGCTCTTTAGAGCACCGAACGTTTTGCATTCTCTGTGTGCGCACGTATCCTTACACACACAGGCACAAGAGAAACCTTTTGGTGTAACATATTTCATAGTTGTCTTGGTTAAGACGACTCTGCCACAAGGAAAACACGATGAATATACAATGAGTTCAGATTGCCAGGCAGCCTAAAGTGCATGTGTATGTGTCATGTGCACAAGCAAGTGTGCTGGTTTAATGAAAATTCAGCAGTAGTTTCACCAGGCTGAGAATAACAGCCAAAAAAAGAAACAATAAAGAGCCTTTCTATTGTTGTGCAATGGGCAAGTTCTCAGATAATCTCTCTAGATGTGATGCAACACTCTTCACACAAGGAAGCTCCTGGGAATTGTGATAGTGCAGGACAATTCAGGATCCTACCCTGGATAAACAGTGCTATCATCATTTTAAACAGCTCTGCAGACAGGTGACCAGCAGATGAAGGCTGAATTATTCAAGGCATTTGAATGGAAAAATTAAACTCGGATTTACTGCAAAGAATCCTTTCAGTGCTATAGCTTTATCAGTCATCCAGAGAATCAATATGTTTTTCTGTATCACTTTTGCTGCTGCAGTAAGGCAAAGATCTTTTGTGATAAACTCTGGTTTATTTTTTTCATTCTTGTTCCCAAGCGAGCAGTCCACCCAAGTCATTCAAAGCTAAGTGTCTTGCTTGCTTCCTTGCAGTTCTAGTTTTCTGGGTATTAGCTCAAAGAAATTGCCCAGAAAAGCTAAAAAAGTCTGTTCTCCTTGAGCTGATGGTAATACCATAAAACAATTGAGTCTGATATCTTTATTTTAACTTGCTCATAGCACAGTTTCAAGAGAGAAGAAAATAAATATAGAGACAAGTGTATCTAACTAGAATTAAGATAACCTGCAAAATGTCACTAGATGAGAAGATACCGTGCTAGTGTTTATCCAGGGAAATGCTGCGGCTGTGGTCAATGACACCAAATGTCAGCTTAAGCTGTCCCTCCTCCCTGCTCCCAGCTGCTTGTTCCTGTTTCCATCACCACAGCCATTTGCAGGGTTGCACCAAATAAGGAAACTGATTCAATTAAAAAAAAAAAAAACAAAAAAAACCCCAAAACCACCAAAACACACAAACCAGAAACCAAACAATGAAACAATAGAGAACAGGGAGACTGAGGTCAGAACTGCCACTACTTATTTTTTATCATCAAATCATGGTCTTGGGCTACATTTTCAGATTTTTTGATGCTGTGTAAGATATTGTCATGCTACACAATGTGCTTCCTTCCGTAAATATCTACAACCCCTCCATTCATGCTACCTTATTTATTTGTACCATAAGCTGCACCCAAGAAATGGTCTTCATTGAAAGGTTGTTCTGTTTTGTTTTGTTTTGTTTTGTTTTGTTTTTTGTTTTGTTTTCCTGGAAAGAAGGCAAGGGGTTTTTTTAAGTAGATGATTTGGGAGGCCTGGTTGAGTGCAGCTACACCAGTGCAAGGAGTATCTGCTAACAGCAGCGAAGGAAAGCAAGCAGGACACTCAGGACAGGGTGGGAGGAAGAGCTGCCACCAGTGGAAGCTTGCTGAGCAGCTTTAGGCCCAACATGTGGCTTGGCACACACAAATTCAGCTGCTGGCACTGTGCTCACCCTGAAGTTCAACACTACCGTTTGACTGCTCGGGCAAGACAAGCCCTAACAAAGACCCTTGACACAGGCAAATCTACTGCTGAATTCAACTTCCGTCTACATTAAGACAAGATCAATCGCAAAACTAAGGCTTGAACTTCAGCAGAGCTGGGATACCGCTTGATAGAGGATAAGGATGGTGCTTTCCAAACCATCCACCACAGCCTTGGGCTTAGCCAGTTCACAAACCAAGTGAAAAACCTGGCCACACCTTTTGCATTTGGAGCCACCTCTATTCAGATGATTAGCTTGTGGGAAGTGAGGATAGAAAGCTAAATGTTGACACTGCAGTCAGTCAATCAAATCTTGCTGCTAGATAAAAAGGATGCCTTGGGCAAGACCCAGTCGACCCAGATTTCAAGACTGTGTAAATACTCTAATCCTGTTTATCAGCTACCTCTCCCAGGGAAAAGCAAATCCTAAGCGGATTCTCAAAGCCTTCTCCTGTATGTTAGTTATGTTCAGCCACTGAAGGAATAGACATAGAGTCAATTCTGTGGCTGGTTACCAACAGCTTCAGTTCCCAATACCAAACCCTCACAGCAAGATGCTGGCAAAAGGGATATGAGAGGAGACTGTGGTAGATAATTCTAATAATGAATGCGTTTGAGGGACCAAAATAACTAAACAGGAGAACCTGCTCTCACGCATCCTGGGCACAAAGGAAATAACCAAGTTCTCTGTGTTGGTAACCAAAGACCATCTCAAAAAACATTTAAATTGGTTGGGGAAATACCATTCTCTCTAAAGCAGATGTAAAACAAAAATTACAATGACAAGGACTCAGAAGCAGAATCCACGACCCTCACTGTAAATCTAGCATTTATTATTTATTTATTTGTTTATTTATTTAAACATGAAGTATTTCATTGTAATTACTAATGCTATTGCAGATCCTAAGAAACTGTGTGGAGCAGCATTCACTTCAGAGAGAAAGGAAAGGCTGTGAAAATAAGACCAGCAACAAAAGCACCTATATATTATTAAAATGCAAAAGGCTGAATCCTTTTGTAAGAAAATTGCATTTAGAATGTGAAATAAAGGTTGTGTCTCATCTGCAGTAAAATGCCCCTCCTGTAGCCTGCCTGTCATGGAGTATCCGCTCCCCTCCAGTGGGAAGGAGGGCGGGCTTAGTGCCCTTCAGGCAAGGAAGGAAGGGAGACAAGAGGCCCAAAAATCCAGGCTAGCTCCCTTCAGTACAAAATCCTGAGCATTGTCCCTCTCCTTCTCTTCCATAACAGACAGTGCTTGTAGCTTCTCCAGCAAAATGCAGATGTCAACTATCTTTTTTTTTTTCTTTTCCCTTTCAGGGCTCTCAAAAGGTCCAGCAAAGCAGTGTAACACTACCCTCGTTTAGATTGTTCAAAGTATGTTTACCAAGGGTGAAAGGAATTTAGTGCATACTCCCTCCCCCAGGATCTACAGGACTTGAGAAGGACTGAACCAGGCAGGGAAAGAATTGCAGAGTTAAGAAAAAGAACTACAAAGCTAGCAATTTTGTTTAACACACATCCTTTTATTTTATTCTTTAATGCCTAGACAAAAGCACAAAAGACACAACAAAAGAACATTTTTTACTTAAATTTGTTCCCTGGATATATTGCCATTGCTGTTTTAAAAATACTTGATTTTCATAAAATTCTACACCAACACACAATAAGGTACAGGCAGGGAATAGATTTCCTTTTAACTGGTAGTATGGGGAGGAGTGCTTGGTTTTTAGTTTTTGTTTTGGTTTTTTTTTAACATAAACAATTTAAGCTACTTGATGAATGCCACAGACACAAAGAGCAGCATCAGTTTAACTGAAAGGTGCCACAAAGTGTGTTAGGGGTGCCAAGAAATAACCAGGGGCAAGAGAGAGGCAATGTGATTCACAGTCTCCATAGACCTGCTGAATCTCCCCTCAGAAGTGCTTGTCTCCATCAATTATAGATAGAGCTTGGCCAATCAGACAAGCTTAGACACCTGACTCATTCTGTCTGGCATCTGGAAGCAGTAGTGGAGGGTGAGTGATTGTTTTACAGGGCATGTCAAAATGTTACACATCTAAGGAGCACAGCAGTTCAGATACAGGCATTCTACGTGGTGCGAGGACTTGATCGCATGAGGCACCGTGTCCTTCTCTTCAATATAGTCAGGGAACTGTGCATCCAGAAAATGCTCTGCATCTTTGCCAAATCAAATCCAAATCCAACTCAATTATTTAGGGGGAAAAATATCTGACTTTACAGTCACACCAGAATTGTTCTTACTTAATACAAACTTCACAAATGCAAACTGAAACTTTTCTGTGTGGTGGAGGTTAATTCCTGATAGACTGGAATACGGTGTTCTGCGTTGTGTAAATTTGACTACACATTTGAGCACAATTGTGACTGATTCATCAGATGAGCTACTTCTGCTGCAGTTGAAAAAGAATTTGTTATATAGACAGGCACTCTAACTTTGTGTTTGACCGTACTGGTGGCAGGGTGCTAAGACATGAACTGTGTTTGCCTGCAGGTGGTCATATTGCTTTAACCAGTGGGCCTGCTTGTTAGAATGCAATTCCGACTAAAAGTTCTTCTGTGGAGAGAGATAGACTGTTCCATCTGCCTTATTTTAGATGTCTAAAACTGAGATGAATCACTTCCTTAAAGTGTCTCAATCTCTCCATGGAGCGTACAGAGTGTCTTGGACAATGGTTACATACATAAGTGAGACAGAAAAAAATCTTTCCTCTACCAGTGCTTTTTCCTATTGTGGGAAACTACTGTGAACACTCCATCTAAATATTTGCATTTATGCAATAACTACAAATTGATATAACTCATATTACAAACCACCCACAGTTCCCCCAAGTGAATCATCATCATCATCATCATCATCATCATCATCATCATCATCATCATCACAAGATTAACTTCTGCACCCAAGTCTACTGGTAATTTGTGCATCAGCCAAGCAAGACCTTTATCATATTCTCACCAGATTTCTTTCTGCAGGTGCACATTTACCTGCCATAGTTGATGAGCATCATATATTTAACTTTGGAGGAATAACTAATGCATAAAAAGCCTTTTTGTGAATACTCTTGCCACATTCTCCACAGATTTACATAAAGTCACATTCACCCTGTCCTTCTTTCTTCAGTTTCAATGTAACCTGCATGAAATTCTCATGGGAAGCAGAATTGGAGGTTATACATTGAAATTGCCTTAGATCTCAATTTTGCAGCCTTCTGCAGTTATAGAATAACATTGTTGTGAGTTCTCTCCATCCAGCCTAGAAAATAGAAACAATGCCATAAATATGAGGAAGTACAGTTGACAGACCCAAATGAAACACAACACAATTCGCAAACCTTAAAATATTACTACATATTATGAAATCATTATTATATATTATTAAAATATTATTAAAATATTATTATTAAAATATAGTTTGAGTTGTTTCAGGCCAGCAGGCCCATAAATTACAAAAAGAACTTAGCGCAGCAGAATGATAATTTTAGTTGGGATCCTAAGATTGTCTCACCATCTACAAAATACAAACAAGAGTGATAGCCAGAAGGATGAAAAATATTGCTCTCAGGTATTCTGTTAATGAAAACCAAAGTATATTATCCATGCAAATTACTCTCTCAGTGGTACTTATGGAGTAACATTTTGAGGACTTCCAAAGCTCCCTCATTTTTTGAAAATAAAAGTAATTTGTTTCCTTTCAGGCGAGTAAGTGTTTTTTGGCTCTCTATCTTGACTTTTAATCGGAAAACTTTTTCCCCCAGCCATCACAGCCTAAATGTGCAAAGACAGAAAATAAGTGACTCTTTTGCACTCCTCTTAGAACAACAAACAAAAAGAGTGAACCAGGGGAGGTTGGCACCTCAGTAATAACCATGTGCAACCTTTTGTTCTGCTAATAATAGTCAAACATGCAAAACCTGTCAAAAAGACCTAAAGATCTCTTCTCTGACAGACTCTGAGGTCTTGGAGGTTTGTACTCTGTTTCAGCATGACATGCATTGTCTTTTTGGCACTGTGATTGTCTTTACCTCATTCTCTGCCTCAGGAAAATATACCATTTATGGTGTCACCTTTGTGACTCTTTAGGTTTCAGAGAACCTACAAAATGCTGGCTCTCCATATGTTGAGAAATTTGGACTTGCCATGTGGGACCTTCGTGGCAATTCATCCTCTGTCAGAAAGCATTTTTGTTTTCTCTTCCCCTCTCATAGTACATAAGCTTTATAGAAAAACATGACAGTAAGACAGGAGGCAGGAAAAAGTAGCACAACCCCTATCGCACTGTTACTGTTCTTTTTTCCTCTCCCTGTCTCCAGAGATCCTCTGCCTTAGTTTTTCTCCATCATTGCACTAGATTTATTGCTTCAGTAAATTTCTTCAAAAGGAGAAAAAGAAGGCACTCGAAGACCCTAGGGACTACCAGCATGGATCCCCTGACCACTCAGTTCTGTGTAGCAACAAAAGCATTCCAGAGGGTTCCGTTTTCTCACCAGTGCTAAACCAGAGCAACTGTGATGAGCAATGAAAGGGGTGGGGTCCGATGGGAAGGAAGAGGATGCCTGTTTGGAAGATCAAGATGGAAGAAATGTCTGGAAAGACAGGGGAAGCAGGGCTGGGTGTATTCACGGCCCTAAGGGACATGTGGGTAGCAGGAGGAGGAGCAAAGGAGGAGTGAGGCAAAGGCTCACCATTCACGTAATGAACAGTGTGCCCATAAGGGGCCTGGCTATCTTTGGGGAATGAAATGGTGCTGCCCTGTCTGTTACACCTTTTGTCTGACTTTGAATTCACGTGAAACATTATCTCTTTTTGGATAATTTTTAACTTGGCTGTTTGCTGTACTAGGATGCTATATATGACTGTTTTACCTCTTTCTCTACAATAATTTGCACACTGAAAGAAGAAGTGGTATAGAGAGCCTGTAAGATGGGCCATGGAAATGTCATACCATGCTTAAAACTTTAGTTAGCACCGCTGTGTGCTTCATTTAAAATCTGACAATCCCCATTTTCGCATCGCACTTCATTTAGGTCTGACATTCCCGTTACCTGGAGCAAGTGCTTTGATGAAGAGAAACTTGGAGGGTAATCCACCAGGACACATTAAACTGTTACAAGTCATAAAACATCTGCACCCAATGGCAAGCTATAAAGCTGAATGGATAAAGCTATTAAATGCATAGCATTGCTGGGCTGAATTCTTCCCCCTGTGAGCACACTCAGCTGGTTCACACACAAACGGTTTTCTCATGATTGTACCATGAGCAGCTCACATGATTATGATTTTCAGTACGGAAGTTTGCTAGCAAGAGCTGAGTTAGGACAAATTTGCATGCTTCTAGGGAGCACAAAACAGAGAGCATATAAGATTCCTCCAGTATTTACTCAGCATATGATTTGAGATGTCTTTTCCCATCACATCTGCTGTACAACTTTATAAAATGATGAAAACACCAAGAATTAGCTAAAATGAAATAATACTCAACTAGAATGTAAAAAGCCACCAATGCAAGAAAATTGTATATTTTAGAAAGCTGCAGTACTTCTGCGTATCAACCTTGTTTATTCCATTTCTACTTCCGGGCAGGGAAATTAACAGGGGAGAAGTGGTGATACCCAGTTCCAGCTCTGCTCTGAAGTTCAGCAGAGGTACCAGAAACCTGCATGGGCTCAAGAAACGCTCCTACACATACCCTGGTTAGCAAAGAACAGGCAGAACACAGTGTGAAAGGGTTCTGCCTTCTTTGTATCCAAACACTGTTACTGCCTTTGCTGGCTGAGATTAAATAGAGGTTGGCATAGGTTTCATGAAGTCACCCACCCAAGTATGATTCCAAGGGACCATATTTAGTTTTTTAAGGGGCAGCTGAAAGCAGCACTCATAGGGATTGAAGCAGCAGCATTGTCTGTATGGTCTCACAGAGTCCTACTGATTTCGTCCAAGAGAGATGACCTTGTTTTCAATCCACTCATCTCTCCCTAGCACTGACACCCAACAGAGAATCCATTCAGTGGAAATCACTTGGTAAAATCTGCAATAATCTCTTCCTTGTCCAACAACCACCACTTCTTCCATATTTTGCATGTATGGACTGACATTTTCAACACAGGAAAGAGCTTCATGTTGCCACAGGGTCCACAGTCCAGCCTAGACAAGAACCAAGATTTCTACCTCACTGAGATTTTCATATTTTTTCCACTCAGAAGTAGAATAGCAAAAAAAGTATATTTCTTGCCAGATAGTCTCCAAATATAATCCTGAAGTCAACTGAAATTCTGTTTTCATAAGTCAAAATTCCTGTAATCTTTACCGGTCAAATTCTTGACACCGAAGAATAATTTCCTCTACAAAATGTTGCACTTCTTACAAGGTAGCATTTTCCAAAACTAAAATGTTAAGCTGGAAAATAGGCATCCTACTACACCTACTATATTTCTGGGTAATCTCCTCTGCAAACATTAACTCAGCTACTACCTATAGCCTGGGTAATCACTTAAGCAAACATTCTTTCAGTTGCTATCTCTGAGCAAGCACCTCACAAAGCTGTCTCTTTGCTATATGTCTATCTTCTTTAGATCAAACAGAAGTCCCAGGCTGATTCTCTGTTCACACTCAAGCACAGCTTCTTTCATGCATACTGGACCACCGTCTTGCCTGTGTGAGGTATCTACAACTCATATCACTCCCTAGGTCTTTATTTGCAGGGTATAGTTAAATTTTTCAGATTCTAGCATCTCCAGGGCCAGTCTTACATTGCAGATATCTGCTTACACAGATAAAGCAAGTGCATGAGATTGTATGACAGTATTTCTATACTGAAAGCAGTATAGGAATTTAGACAGTATAACACTGTCTAAAGACAGTATTCCTATATTAATGTCTTTTACTCTTTCCCATTCCACTAATACTGCTTATTCATTCACTAAGATCCTCATGTTTTCTCCCATGTTTTTCTTTCTGTTTGTGAGAAGCTTCTAGCTAACAAACACATTTCATTATACAGTTTTTAATTCTTTCTTAGTAATCTCTCTTGCCAATCAGTTTCCAGAAAGAATTATCAAGGGTTTAGGTACCAGTAAGATGAAGCCACTGTCTGTTGTATAGGTCTGCCTTACTGCTTCTGTAGATTCCTCTATTTATCTCTAGCAATTTGCTTTCACTTACTTATAGTGTAGACTCTTTACAGAAGATCTTCCTTTGGACTCATAGGCAAGCTGTAAGGCAACTGCTACTGCTTCTGAAAAAGAATTATTATTATTATTATTATTATTATTATTATTATTATTATTATTATTATTTCAATAAAGAGAATTATTTGAATCACAGCCATTGTATCTGTATATTCCAACAGAGCTTCACTCTTTTAATAAAGACCTGTGATCCCAAGCAGTGTTTCACACACTCCTGTAGTTCTGTGCAAGCACGATGAAACATTTGTCCTTTGAGCATGGCAGAAACTAACTATTCACTTATGAAAACCCATTCTTTTGGAATAAACATGTTTTGGAGAGTCACAGATAGTGTCATTCACTGTTAACTCTCCAAGAAAGGAATGCATAGTATGTGTTGCAATGAAAACATGCACTTCAGTTACTCTGGGAGCCACAGCAAGAAAATTCTTCGGATAAAAATAACTTCAATATGCACACCATAAATCTAAGCAAGACTTTTCATCATGTCTGTGAAAGATACCTGCATTTTTTCTAAGAGTAAAAAAAATACTATATTATTAAAAATGTAAGAACTTTTGTTATTGCCATGTCTATCTGAATTCCAGACTAGATAGACATAATTTGGTATGTTACGAACAGTTATCCAGACCTAAAGGAGAACATTGCACATGAAACACTCGTCAAAAATCAAAAGCTAAGGAACTTGCATCAAAAAAAAGAATCGTTGCCATTTGGAATACTTCCTTAATGGTAATATCGTTTTCCTAAGACTTCCCTGGTCTGCGTATGCCTGTCAGACATTTGGCTTTTTGTGTAAGATTTTTTCTTTTGCACAAACACGGTGGCATCTCTGCAAGTGATCTCACTGTAACCTCTGTAGTTTAAATTTTCTCAGCTGGTTGGAATAATGTATCCTTTATAGCATCATGCCTAAAAATTGCCTATGTATACCATATCATTTTAAGGAATATCATGATTCTAGCAATCTGGAAATAACTTCAAATATTTCTATTTGAATGTCTGCCAGCCAGGGCTAGTTTTGTTATAGCATAATCTAGAAAGATGCATTAGACTCTATTTTACCTGTCTCATAAACCATTGTATAGTTTAAAGATATGTTATAAAAAGCATTTCTTTACTTTTTTCTTTTATATTTTTCTGTAGGAAAAAAAAAAGGACCCCTCCTTGTAAAACCGTATATTAAAATTATTTTAATTAATTCATGTACCCAGTCTGAATAATGGCCCTACTGGCAAAACTTGGCAAAAAAAAAGCATGATCTGCCATTCTATTAAAGGAAACAGGGTCCATTTTTGTGTCTTAGAACAAATGGGATTTTAGCTCCAGCAGACCATTGCTGCAGTTTACTGAAATGTAAAAGGAGAGAAGGTAAACCATCCATTGTAGTAGCTGTAATGAGTGCCAGCCATGTCCTGGGCTCCATCAGGCCTGGTCGAGGGAGGTGACTGTCCTGCTCTACTCTGCACTGGTGCGGCCTCACCTCAAGTTCTGTGTGTGGTTTTGGACACCACAATATAGCAAAGGCATTAAACTATTAGAGAGCATCCAAAGGAGGGCAACAAAGATGGTGAAGGGTCCTGATGGGAAGCCGTATGAGGAGTGTCTGAAGTTCCAGAAGAGATGACTCAGACCACCTCTAACTCAGTTCTAAGACCTTGATATCAGCTTAAAAACTCAGTCTCTTTTTTCTAATTTTCTAATAATAAATTGTTGAATCAATAACTCGTTTTTTGTCTTGGACTAACGTTGGTCAGATAATTAAGAAAGCTAATTCCTAGTACAGAGTCTAAATGGCTTACTTTTCTTCTATGACTTTAGGAAGTAAACAAATTCCAGTAGAGGGTTCTAAACAAAAGGCCTAATTTTGAGGTGTTCTGAACATAAGTAGCTTCTCTGATTCAGAGAGTCACTGAGCTGGGACGGGACCCGTGGAGATCACCTACTCCATGCCCCGTGCTCAGAGTAAGGTTAAAAAGAACAGGTTGCCCAAGACCACGTCAAGCTGGATTTTGAATATCTCAAAGGATAGCCTCTCTCCCTGTGTTTCTTCCAGTGTTTGACCACCCTCACAATAAAAATATGTCCTTATTTCTTGGAATTTCCTGTATTTCCGTTTATGCCAATTGCCAGCCCTGTCAATGGGCACAGTTATTTGGATTTGGAACTGCTAAACACAAACCTTACCAGTAAAGACCTGTTGCTTTACTTGTGGCAGCCCTTCTTGTGGCCCTTCACATTGCTTGCCAGATTCAGCTTCAGATGAGCTTTGGTTTCCCTAAGCCCACCTCTGAATGCTTGGACAGTGTCTCTCTCTCTGTATTTCTCCCAGGTAACCTGCCCTGCTCCCACCTCGGGTACCCTTCCTTTCTATGGCTGAGTTTGGTCAGAAGCAACTTGTTCCTTCTTTAAGTTTTCTTGCCACCTTTGTTCTCCAGCCCTGGGGTGGGCACAGCCCTGACAGCCAGGGCCCTGTCCCAGCACCCCAGTCAGAAGGAGGACAGCTGGGGGGCACCAGGGCAGTCTCAGCCCCTTGCACTAGGCACCTCCCTGGGAACAAGGATGGGATGAAGCTGAGATGGGAAATGAACATTGGAGTGGGGGTCAGGATCATGCCTGCTGCAGGAAACGAGGGTCAGATAGCGCTTCAGAAGTAAAAATTCTTCATTTTTAACACTGTTTCTTTTTTATACTTTTTTTCCAGACAAAGTAACTTTACAAATTTAGTAAAACATGAGCATAGTTTGTCAACCATATCTATATTATATGCCAAAAAAATTCACCCATCTATACAAAGTAGATTGAGGAAGTATTTTTATGTATTACATGTTTGAGACTAACTTGATGTATCTTACCCTTTTCAACCCCGATTCTGATATTGTGAAAATAAATGTGCCTGTTCCAGAGTGGAAATTTACTCTGGTTTTAATTATAAATTGTAATGTACTTTTTTTAAAAAAATCCAAGGTATTAATAACAGTACTTTGATATGGATTTTTCAAAATATATGATCCTGGCAAAGCCCATGGAATCCCTTTTAAATAAGCTCAAATACTAATCAGTGTATACAGTCTGTAAATCTCATGAACTTCCACTTTAAATTGTTGTAAATCTTTTTGTTTTCCAACATACATTTTACAGAAAGGTAATACATCAAGGACCAATTCTTTTTTTAAAAAAAAGATTGGCCAAATACATACCTCAAATGGAGTATAACCTGGATTTCTTCAATTCTGTCAAAGCCATGGATTTCAGAGAGGCTTTGTCAGAAATAAAATGGGGATTGAGAATGTGGATAAAGCAGCTTTCAGATGAAGGGCCGTATACTTAGCTTCATTTTTAGCTTTACTTTAACTTAGATTTATATGTGTGTCTGATCTCTCTCTGTGAAAAAAAAAGGTCCTGTGTGTATTTCATCAGACAATCAGTAACAGAATTATTACTTCTGTTAAAATATAGGTACAGCTGAATGGTAATTGCAATGCTTGTGAGGATTTCCTATTCAAATTAATATAATGGAGTTAGCCTGAAAGTTCTGTGAAGACGACCAGTTGCACATCCTGGATTACATATGGAAGAATGTGACAAAATAGAAATTACCCAAATGATCTCATCTCGACATCAAATCTTTGTGTAGGTTATCTTTTTTACCTAGCACTATTTTGCATGAGATAGTCCAGAATACAGAGTGAAAAAACTGAGAGCTCATATAGGTAAGTGGAAGATCTCAGTGAAAAGGATATTACTCAGATTTGTGGGCTCATATTTCCAGACCAGAGCTCAAAATAGTGGACTTTGTTTTCCCATTTAACACAATGGAGTTTGTGACATGAACTTTGGGACCATGCCTTCCTCCCAGCTTTTTAGCTTACATTTAGGCATGCCTGGCATATGACTTCTTCAGATGCTTAATATATATTTAGAAGAAACAAACTAGCTTTTCTTGCTACAATAACCCACAGAAAAAATGAGGTCCCTAGGGAATAATCTTCTGGTTTTCCAATTTATATTTTCCTTTGGCCACTTCATATTTTCCTTGGTGGTAGTGAGAGATGTGTTCCCTTTTCTCTTAATCAAACTTCAAAAAATAATGCAAATTAGGTCATGACCCTGAAGTATAGAAATTCCTCTAGTCGGTGATTGAGCGGGCTGATTATTCAGTATGGTTTCTTTAAAGCCTTTGCAATGGAATAACATTTTGCTTAGACCACAATTCACAGCCATGGATATTTGTGTCAAGGCCTTCTGTAGGACATCTAAGCTTCCCAGTTTTACATGCAACATGGACCACAGCCATTTCAGTACACAGCAGCTCATTGCAGATAGTTACTGGCAAACTCAGAGCTGTGCACTTGCTCATTTACAACACCAGTTACCAGTCGTAACTAAAGCAACCCAGTGGACTGTTCTTTACTTTTTTACTCCCAACCTATTCAAGCTTTAGAGCTTCATTACTCTAGAACTGTCGTGACGTCACTGAAAGGAGAGACCTCCCAAAAGACTGTAAAGTCTGCACTGGATAAGTACCTCATCATGAATCCCAATGCTCCTGCAAAGAATTTAATTCAGCTGTTGCATGTATAACCAGAAGACTAATGCAGAAAAGCAGAGTCGAGGTGAGTAGCTAAGTTCAATATAGGATACCAATGGAAATAATACTTAATTTTCAGTTCTGGTGCCCACATTTTGCAGCATTGATGAACTGGCAAAGGTACAAGGAAGAGTCACAGAAATTATCTGAGTACTGAGGGAAATGTTTTACAGTGAGAGTTAAAGAGCTCATTCTGTTTAGTTCACCAAAAAGCATGCCAAGAAATTAATTAATTAATCATAGAGTATAAGTACTTTCATAAGAAGGACTCACCAGTTACTGAAGGCCTTTAAATGTAGTAAAGAAAGAATAACAACATCAGAAGCTGAAAATTGTTCTCAAGAAAAATCAGGTGAGGAATCAAGCACAGATAATTGCTAGTGAAGGTGATTAACCAAATGAACAACCCACCAAGGGAAGAAAAAGACTCAATCTCTTCATGCCTTCATATCATGATACCTTTCTGGAAAATGTAGCTATCTCTTTGGAAGATACACACTCAAGAAAAAAAGAAAAAAAAAGAAAAAAATATATAAATTATTAGAACAAATTAGCTAACCCTTTCTTAGATAGTTTGGTGTAACTGTGGCTTAATGACATCTGTGAATTAGTATGTGTCTGAAATGTAGGTAGGAAAAAAACAGACTAAAAGAGCAGCAGACAAAGCCAGAACACAAACTGGGAACACAGCCCACTGCCAAGCCAAGAGAGAGCTGTATAGGATAAGTGCTGATTAGAAAAGAGCTCAGAGCTTCAAGGAGAGATAGCATCTCGCCGCATTTGATATTTGTTGTACTGAAGAAAAGAAGCCTTTGTAATTTTTTTTTTCTTTTAATAAATAGGATTTTAGCATCAGCTTCTCTTTCCTTCTGACTTAAACTACTCAGTGGAGTCTGGATTTCTGGCTAACTCTTCAAGTCAGAGAAAAATAATGCTGGGTTTTATAGGCTCAATACAGGGAGTAAGAGGTGCAATTCAGAGGCCTGTGATCTGACTCGAAACTTTCATGATCTCAGTCTTTTAGTCCTTTAGTGAGTCTATGTGTTCTCTGAATATTTGTTGATATGTCTTTCCTGTTTAATACAACATGTTTGAATTACTGGTTACAGCTCTAATCTTTTGCTTTCCTAATGCTCTTTAGCGCAACTTAGCACTGAGAACATATTAAAAGTAGTTGGAAGATATTCAGGCAGTCAAAGCTGATACAGCGAAAGGTCTCCAAAGTTCATTTATTTTCCCTTCATCTTTATTCGTGCATCATCATTTCTCAGGCTAATGAGGAATTTTTTTTCTTTTTACTGTATTGATGGCTCCAGAGAGTTTTGCGTTACATTTGACTGGGATTGTATTGGTTATAGGATCCTTGCTCTTCTATTAGAAGTGTGCCCAGTTGAGATGTACCCTTAGACTGGGCAGATCACCATTCTGTGTTCCCACTGAACTCATCTCACTTCTGGTCTCTTTAAATAGTTCATGAAGCTTAGCTGTTTTGAAGCATAACAGAATGACACTAATTCATAAAGGCAGAGTTCATTGGATAATATTTCTATGATTTATTTGATTATTTGTTTGGGTTTGTGACTTAAAGTATTTGACAAATCATTCCTGACAAGATTTGACAAACTCCGTAAAGCTCACCAAACAGTGTTTGCTTTGCAAAACATTGGTTTAGATATGAATTTACTACCTGCATTGAAATGCACAGCCAGAGATTTCCATGGACCAAGCAGTGCACATCAAAAGATTCCTGTTATTACTTCTCACCCACAATGCAGACACAGGAAAAATTTTACTGATGTACCAATACTAGTTTAGAAAAGTTAGAAGAGCGTTTTTGCTGAACTTTCCAGTACTTATGGTTACAGCTGCACAGTACAGGATCAGTCTTTTTCCCATATTCCAGGTGATTCTAACTTAGTTTCCAAAAAATGAGGTGTATTAGTCAAATCTGCATGCTGTTCTAGCAAGATGACTGTACGTATTCTGGTGCTGTGTCACCGAAGCCTCTGAACTTTCAAGTCACATTTGTTTTCTCTTGACACAAAAAGACATATTTTTAAACAGGCAGCTCTTCAAACTTAACCCCAGTTCTGACTGTCAGGTGTGTCTTTTCGGACTCTTGACTCATAGTCCACTGTAAGAGTTTGCAGCCAAATGTTAGTGCCTTACACCTGTGCAAGGCTATCCTTTCCTTGGCAGAGCCAAAAGCCAAAATAAATCCATGTTAGCTATTCTGTTCATAGGCTTAACAGGAAAAGTTTGGGTCTCTCAATAAGAGTTGTAGTGGCTCTGCAAGGCTAGAGAGAGGAGATAGAGACACAGGTTTATTTCTGTGCCACTAATGTGAATAAATAGAATGGGCTAAACTCAAGGCTGAAACAGGCTGAATAAGAAAATACCATTTAAATTGTAAAACATGAAATTTGAAACTTGAAATTCTCCAGAATGGAATGTTCCCATGATTCTTAACCAAAAATACAGAAGTAATGAGGATGATAATAATATTGTTTCCCACTTCTATCCTTCTGCAGTGATGACTTTCATATCACTGATAGTGATGCCAGTAAAAGAGTTGCATGACTGAAGCTTGCAATTACATCATTTAAGCAGTGTTAACTTTTATAATATTTTCCTCTCATAATCTTTAATGGAATATAGATTATAGTTAACTCATGCAAATCTATGTCTATCAATAGGTAGAGTCTGGCACAGTAGATATCTATTTCAGTTATGCTTTAGACTGCATTGCATAACAGTATCCACAGCCTTTTGTTACTCGTATCATCCTTGCTGTTATGTGACATCTCTCACACTATTCATATTCTCATCTTGTACAATCTGAAATGCATCAGAGTCCTGTATATCTTCCACAGCCAACATGCAGCTTAGCATTATTAAACTGATTTGCCAGGGTGTTTGATACATGCATATAGAAAGCATTCTGTGAGCTCTCTGAAGACGGGGATTTCCAGTCCTTAGAGAATTTTGAATTTGTTTTCAATGAATTCAGATAATTCCCTGGGATTTTCTAAATATTCTGTACATTTCAGACAAATCAGAACTTAAACTACTGAAAATAAAATAAACACTGATTTAATTTGATCATTTCAATTTGGTTTAATAATATATACAATGCACATGTAAAGTATTTAAAAGTGACAACATCGGACTACATTTTGACACTATCAAAACCAAGACGGTTTGAGTCCAATACAACTTTGCTGTTTCCTTTTTCTTCAAAATGAGATTTCAAAAATTTTCAAAAAAAGACTGAGTTGTGGCAAGTGGTTGACATTTTCTGGTTATTCAACCAGAGCTCTTCCAGCCATCCCTAGTTAATATCCCCAGAAAGGAGCCAACAGAACAGGAAGATGGTTAGATACTTATCATAAGGTATAAAGTACTAAATGGGTTTATCACAAGCAGAAACAAATTATTATATTGAGTTAAAGACTGATTGAAGGGTGATCTAGCAATTGTTAGGGTCTGTGAATAGAGACAGATATCTCTTGATGGTATCATATTGGTCTAGTTTGCTTAAGAGTATTGCATGGCAGCTGCTGCAAGTCAAGATTTTTTTTTTTTTTTAAATTTTGTGCTAAGCACTTGAAGTCCTTTGAAAATTAGCCAGGTAAACAGGGACCTCCTGAGACTGTACTCGTCCAACCCCTCTTCTCAAGCAAGGTCACTTAGAGCAGGTTGCCTAGGACCATATACAGTTGAATTTTGAGTATCTCCACAGATGGAGACTCCACATCCTTTCTGGACAACCTGTTCCTGTGTTTGATCACCTTCACAGTAAAAGCATGTTCTGTTGTGTTCAGATGGAATTCCACGTTTTAATTTGTGCACATTGCCTCTTGCCGTGAGCATTGCTGGAAAGGGTCTGGCTCCCACATCTTCAGTCCCTCCCATGAGGTATTTATTACACTTTGGTAAGATGCCCTTCAGCCTCCTCTTCTCCTGAGAGAAGGGGCTGAACAGTGAGACGCTCTTCATACAACAGATGCTCCAGGCCCTCAGTCATCTTTGTGGGCCTTCACTGCTTCTACAACTGGTAAAACAATTGAACTTTTGTTTTACACCTTAGTGCTACAGCAACCAGTTAAGTTTTGACTGCATGAGTTATGTTCTAACTTAACTAATGTATTATAAGTACTTTTTTTAATGACTTCTTGGAAGAAAATTACTAGTTAAAGCTAATCTGTGGGCAAAGCACTCTGCTGACTCATGTTACTTTAGTTTATTTAAGTGCCTAATAGGTCTGCAATTGTGAACATGGTACATGTAGAACATTTCAAGGATTTTCACTGGGGTCTTATTGACTTCAAACTACAATTACTCATCGATCAGTGAAAGGCTGTGTGGTGGCATATGTTATTTGAAGGTGAGAATGATCCACATGATTCTAAGGGGCTCTTCTTTTAGTACTTTTTATGTGTTTGTTTGTTTGTTTTGCTTTCATTATTATTACCCAGCGTTATCCAAGAGTCAGTAGATTAATTCCCTGAACGTTTTTTATTTTTTTACTTTTTTAGTCTATCACCATGTAACATTCTTAAAAATTTAGTAAACGGCAGACTAGGTCAGTAACCACAGTGTCTGAAGTTACCACAAGTAACAGCATGTGTTATATCAGATTTGTGACTAGCATATTCATTGATTAAGCCCTACCTAAACTGACCAGTGAAATAGTGCTGGTGGCATCTTTCAAAAAAGAAATTCCTACAGAATGGTTTTCAGAACAAAAAAAAAACTCTCCCTGAAGATGAACAATCTTCGGTAAACAACCACCCTGTATTTACATTATTCACCATTTTCACCCAAGCATTTTTTCTCGTAAGATATACAAGATCTGACACTGGATAAATAACTGTGGGGAACAGAAACCCCATTTACAGTGAGATTTGGAGCCATTTTCTGATCTCAGTAAAAGATAATTTTTGAACATGCCTTGCATAGGAGACTAGCACTACTGTTTCCATGGCTTGATACATATTCTGCCTGCATTTCATTTAGGAAATAAACATGTGTTTCTTTACCACCCAAACTTTAATACATTTCAGGGGAGAATGGCTCTTTTTTTAACCGTGACTCATGCTTTGCTAATTCAATCAAGCTGGAGCTGACAAAATAATGAAGATTTTGGAGGTATTTTTACCATGTTTGTCACTCCACCAAATGACAGTGCAAAGTTCCCTTGTCTGAATTTTGATCAAATACTTACCAGGAATGCTAAGCCTTTCAGAATCCCATAGTACCTGTTTCATGGCATGTGAGTTATTTGCTTTCATCTCCCCTTTACTGTATAAAAGAGGATCTAAGGCTGTAAAAACTTCAATCCAGAGATTCATGCAGCTGTACATAACAGATCCTTCCTCTCTCGTCATTGCAGCACAACATCAAACCAAACAAAATGTCTCAGAAAGCTACAGTATTTGCAATGAGGCTGTCACAGATCTCCTTTTCTGCTTTTGAAAAAAGTGGCTGAATGCCCAGCACCTGCCTCCATACTGACATTTTCTGAAACACCAAGGTAAAAGAATCAACCTTTGTCAATATAGTCTCAGTGAATTTTTAGAAAAAATGAAATGAAAAGCCCCAGTCTCTATCCTTGGTTCTTGAATAGAGGATTAAAATAAAGGACACATGATTTTATTGATTTAATGAGGGATGGAGGCTTCAGTGGAGCACTCCTTATGATTAGAGAACAAGCCATGTTTGCAGGTCTCACAACCAGTTCTTCTCCATTTGCTTGGCTTTCCCCATTTCTTGAGAACTTGTTTATGTGTTTGGCTGTTAAAATGACCCACAGAGTTCACTCCTGTGCTGCATGAAGCATTCAAATGCCTGCAGTGATTTCAGTCTGTCTCTCTCACCAGGGAAAGAAAGAAAGACTGAAGCAATCGCAGTACAGTTCTGTAAACTAAAGAGATGAAGAAGAGCAGATAGGGAGAGAGAGAGAAAAAAAACTTTTAAAATGTTAGATAAAACACAGCAACAGCAACAGGAATAACACCTCCTACCTATGAAGTAGGCTGTGTGCAGAATGCATTAATCTTTGAGTATATTTTATCAGATAGGAATCCCTCCCCCCAGCTATGAACTGAGATATAAGCTAAAGGAGTTCACTCATAATGTTTTCTGGTAGATTGATCCATAAACAGTGAATTAATCGCCTCCCTTAGACCTTTTACCTTTGGGTTGTTGTTTTTCTTCCTTTCAGTATTCATATGATACAAAATGACATTTTCATATGGTAATCTCTCCTCCTTGTAGCATTTCTCTTCAAGATTAGCCAGAGGGATGAAACTCAAAGAACAGTGACTTCCCAGGAAAACAAAATAAAGCCAACAAAAGGCAAAACCAAACTCAAAACTAAAATTCATTCCTTATTGTCGATTTGGCTGTGTGATAACAGTAAGAGTTACTGAGGCTTGGCATATGTAAATATAACACAATGGATGTAGGTTTATGTCATAAACATGTCTACAGTAATAGTTCTATGTACATAAATACATATAAATAAACCAGATATACAGCATTTACTTCGCCCACAGGTTAAACTTTCTCCATTCCCTTTAGTGTTACTGACTCTGGGCTTGAGAAGTTAGAAAGAGCCAGTGCCCAGGCATGCAGTTTCCAAACCCAGCCCTTCGCCTCTCCCCATTTTAGTTTCCCCAAACTGATCTACTGCACCTTCCCCCATCTCCATTACTCTCCATAGGCAAGTGAATCTCAAACCAGCGGGCAAAATAATTTCTTCCCAATTATCTTAAGCCATGCAAGATAACCTCTCTCTCAAGGGCGGATGCTAAAATATGCACAGAGTTCTGATGTCTAGACAGTTATGAAATATAGGTGTAGGGCTCTGCACATGCAGAAGAGAAATGCATCCCAAATGAAGTGCTTTTATTAAAGAAGTATAATCACTGGGATAACTAATTACGTCAATACCACATAGTTAATTAAACCCATTATAGTTACTATTCCCATGGAGAGGGGGTCAGACAAAGCAGCCGTCCCCCTGACTCTCCTGTGCTAACAAAAGAGAGAGAAATTAAATATATTAAACAATCCTTCTCATTCAGGAGTTAGCAAGACTTATTGAAAGGGCTTGAAACTAGATTTGAAGGGGGAGAAGGATAAAACCAGGCTCACTAGAGATAAGCCTGGGGTCAGCACGCCAGTGTTTGAGGGACAGTGTGCTAGCAAGGGCCTTTGGTCTGAGCTCAGTGGAGGTAGGGCATGGAAGCACACGCACTGCAAAGACACAAGGGTTAGAATAAGAAGTCCCTGAGAATGGTCATGTAGAAGTTAGGGTTTCTCCCTCCAAAAAGGTACTGGAAGCAATAGACCAACTGAAAGGCATCTACAGCAATGCACACAGCATGGGCAACAAACAGGAGCTGGAAGTCATTGCACACCGCGACAGCTATGACATAGTTGCCAACATGGAAACATGGTGGGTTGACTTGCATGACTGGGGTGCTGCAATGGATGATTAAACTCTTCAGAAGAGTAGGCAAGGAAGGGGAGGTGATGGAGTAGGCCTGTACGCTAGGGAGAGTTTTGATTGTCTAGAGCTTGGTGGTGACAATAGGGTAAATGTCTATGGCTAAAGAATCAGGAGGAAGCCCAAAAAGGCAGATATCCTGGTGGGAGTCTGTTATAGACCACCCAGCCCAGATCAAGAGATAGCTGAAATATTCTGTGAGTAGCTGGGAGAAGTCTCACAATTGCTAGCTTGTGATCCTGTGGGGGACATCAGCTTACTGGATGTCTGTTGGAAACACAACACAGTGGAGAGGATACACTGTAGGAGGTTCCTGGAGTGAAGAAGATAACTTCCTGACATGGCTGAGGGAGCCAGCTAGGCATGGTGTCCCACTGACCTGCTGTTTTTGAATAAAGGACTGATGAGTGATGTGATGGATGGTTGGTGGCCACCTTGGACAAAATGGTCAAAGTTTTTGCTTCTTGCAGAAATAAGGAGGGCATCAGCAGAACTGCTACCTTGGATTTCTGGAGGGCAGACTTTGGCCTGTCTAGGAGACTGGTTGAGAGGGACCCTTGGGAGGCAGTCCTGAGGCAAAGGAGTCTAGGAATGCTGGATATTTTTCAAGAAAGGAATCCAAAAGCGATGTCCTCAAGGGCCAAAAGACGACCTGAGGGGAAAGAATGGCCTGGCTGAAAAGAAAGCTTTGGCTGGAACTTAGTGGGGAAAAAAAGAGTTTATGTCTTTTGGAAGAAGGCGCAGGCAACTCAGGAGGACTGCAAGGATGTTAAGTTATTAAGGGAGAAAATTTAAAAGTCCAAAGCCCAACTAGAATTTAATCTTGCTACTGTAATAAAAAATCGAGTACACCTTCAGTAAGTTTGCAGATGATACTAAATTGGGCAGGAGTGTTGATCCTCTGGAGGATGGGAAGGCTCTACAGAAGGATCTGGGCAGGTTGTATTGATGAGCTGAGCCCAATTGTATGAGGTTCAACAACATGAAGTGGCAAGTCCTACACTTGGGTCACAATCCCATGCAACACTACAAGTTTGGAGTGGCTGGAAAGCTGCCCAGTGGGTGAGGCCACACCTTCAATCCTGTGTTCAGTTTTGGGCCCCTCACTGAAAGAAAGACATTGAGGGTGTCAAACGAGGGCAACAAAGCTGGTGAAAGGACTGGAGCACAAGCCTTATGAAGAGCTGAGGTTGTTTAGCCTGGTAAAAACAATGCTCAAGGGAGACCTTATCACTCTCTACAGCTCCCTGAAAGAAGGCTGTAGCCAGGTGGGGTCAGTCTCTTCTCCCAAATAACAAGAGAAAGGACAAGAGGAAACGGCCTCAAGCTGTGCCAGGAGAGGTTCAGGTTGGAAATTAGGTAAAATTTCTTCACAGAAGGGGTTGACAAGCATTGGAACAGGATCCCAAGGGAAGTAGCTGAGTCCGCATCCCTGGAGTTATTTAAAAGACGTGTAGATGTGGTCCTTACAGATATGGTTTAGTAGTGGACTTGGGGTGCTGGGTTACCAGTTGGACTCAATGATCTTAGAGGTCTTTTCCAACCTAGACAATTCTATGATTCTATGAAGAAAAGAAAGGTGTAACAACTACAGAGTCACTTAACAAAGAAACTCCACTGAGGTAATTTATATTTGTCGCATATTTGTATGGGACTTCTTCAAATGGAATATACTGTAGTTCCATTAGATTTGTGCTAACAAAACAGATGAGGAGAAAATACAAGTCTGGCAGAATTGTTTCAGACTTTTTCCAATGACATTTGAACATATTTCTTCAACAGTCAATATATTTCATAAGCCACCAAAAAAACATGACATAGTGTTGGAAGATGATGAGGTTAGCACTGCCACTCAGTCAAATCTCATCCCACTCCTCCCACCTAAAGGTTGAATAGATAAAGATTACATCATTGGATGTCCAGAACTACTAGTAAAGAAAGAGTTTTTATTTCTGTTGCCACTCATCCCTCAGAAAAGTTTTCATAAATTGCTATCACCTGTCTTATAATGACAGTAATTATGCTCTGAATCCAAGGACTGGGGTTAAAAGTCAGAGCCATAAGGAGGTCTTGAATAAGAACTTTCAATTCCTTATTTGTTATCCAGTGGAAACCTAAAGCAATAATACCAAGAGGCACCTCGTATAACATAGTCCAACAGTACTATAAAGATCCTGCAATTTCTGTGAAGGAAAAGTATGAGTCCACAAGTCTCAGAAATATACTTACACATACATGCTCACAGACAAACCTTCACAAAGTTTGAGAGGTGTTTTCACCAAAAAATATAGACATTCCAATCATCAGTGTTTGCCATTGTCTAAGTCAGTTTTGCATCAGTTTTCATGTCATCAGTTTTGCAATTGTATAAGTGAACGTTTTTCAACTTTTGATCCGTGGACCCCTAGGGATCAACATCATACTCCAAAGAGATCCATGAGTGGTGCCCAAGAAGTATATTTGCACATATGCCGTATAGCAACCTGTATACAAGAAGCTTCCTCTGGAGTCCTCACCTCCCTGGAGATTTTGGAAATCCACAAGTCAAAAAAATGTAGTCTAATCCCACCCTGGAGGGAAAGAGGGAAGGATGAGAAAGGGAGGCAAGAGGAGAGGGAGGAAGGAAGAGATTAGGGAAAGAAAGTTGAGGGACAGTAAGCACTCAAAACTTCAATTTTTGCCTGAAAGAAAAATAGAATAACCTAATATTTGCAGGGAGTTAAATTTTGCTGCAAAATCATTTACCTATCTGAGGCAATTCACAGCTTCCTAATAATGACCCAACATCCCTTAAAACCAGTAAGTCATCATCCTGGTATTAATAATTGTATTATATTATTGGCTTATGTACTGCTAGAAATTGCATTTCTATAGAGATACAAAAAAAAGGGCCAGGTTATACTGAAAAGCTTAATATCCAAACAGCTAATAAAATCAATGAATAAAAGAAATTAAGTATTATTAGTCCTATTTTAAAACAGACAAATGAGACATAGCAATCAAGGATATGCTAATATTGTACATTAAAATGTACAGTAAAAATTCCAGACTAGTTCCAGATGACCTGGTTTGCCCAGAAAGCCCACAAAGCACAGCTTCTTGAAGAGACAGCAACTCACCTCAGAAATGATACTACTTCATCATTATGACACAGCACCCAAGTCAGGATGACTGCAGATGTACCACATGTGATAAACTCAGTGTCACAGAGGAAACTTGTGGCAGACACAGTTACCCATGAGCTGGGAACATGCTGGAAGGGACACGTTTCATAAGAAAAGAGAGAGGGAGTGCATTGTGTTAGTGGGGTACAGGACACCACGGGTACCTGGTCATTCTCCAGTATTTAAGCTTTTATCGGGGTCTTTAGTTTGATGTGTTTGCTGAGTCAGCCTCAGTCATGAGGTTCATCCCGAGACCAACTCAAGCCATGATTCATTAGGGACTGGCTGTACTTCCAAAATTAGAAAGATCTCCAAAAGGAAAAGCTGTTTTGTTTATCTTTGTGGGTACCACCTTATATGCCCAAAGATAGTATGATTATTGTGAGTTCAAACAAAATGAGAGAGGACATTTCTTCTCATCGTCTATGCAACCTAGTCTCAGTGAGAGCTCTTCACAGCACTGCTATTATGCTGTAATAGGGAAGACATGGAGGAAACATGAGTTCAGAAACTATTCTGACATCTCTGAAACATTTTCACAATACCTTACCTCTGACAAAATCTTGACAATACCTCTCCTCTACCTTAGCACACCCATTGCACTCTACCATAACATTCTAGCAAGTAACCACATCTAATACTGAGTCTGCTAGGGAAAGTGAAGCCCAGAAGGATCCAGAGTCAAGTAGTTGCTGCAGTGAGAATAACCAGAACATGAAGAGCCTTGAAGTAGGCTGGAGTGAATAACTACCTGTTCATTCAGGTGGCTGGAACCTCTTTTCCCCACTGTTTCCCCACTGAACTTAGGTTACACCAACCCAAGTCTCAAGCTGTCCCTATAGCAGGAAATACTTTGCAAAGCTCAGGTTCACTGAGCTCATTCCCTATTCCAAGTGCTGAAAACAGTCCCTGGCTGTTTTCTTTTTGCTCAGATCACCCAAAACTGTCCCGATCAGTTCCAGGAAACAGAAATTAACTCAGAAACTTTTCCAGTTACACAGTTAGACATACCCAAATTATTTCCTTCTTTGTAAATTAGCAAAATTAAACCATATGGGGACAGTCATGTGCATGGCAACAGGACACAAGTCAAAGAAATGGCAATGATACCATTTATTTTACTGTACAGATGTAATTTGGTTTGGATATGACCATTGGTCCCTAGATAATCAGACATCGTGTCTTGCTATTTTACTAATTCAGCACTTAATTTCCCAAACTTTCGCTATTAATACTTGAAAACAAACCATTTCTAAACTGTCAAAATGTTTCAGAGATATCAGAACAGTTTTTGAACTCACATTTCCTCCAATTTTTTCATGCTTTTGCTTAAGGTTTGCTGCCATAAATTCATACCTGTCAGCAAGAAAACTGTATGATCAAGGAAATAATACGCAAGTCCTATATGGCTTGCTTGAGTTTTTAATTGGCAGACAGAATGGGCATTTAAGAAATGAGCTCTTCACTGAAGTGAATAGACTAACTTAAAGGTTCAAGATATTGTTTTTATTCTTCTTTGAAGTCTAATCATACACTGTCAGGGGAAAAAAAGACTCTCTGAATGATATTTTTACTGTTGTCACATAACAGTTTTCTAATCCCAAATAGGACAGCTGTACTTGTCAAGTGTTTTCACTGATACAAGTGTTCAGTTCCAATTCAAATCAAAGGCAGACCTGTGTGCTCTCCCTGTCAGAGTGCTAAGACCAATTAGAGAAAGCTCCAGACACCTACCAGAATAAGAACTCACTCTGGAATTAGTGGTAGTTACTGGTGTTTGTAAAATACTGTTTTGACAACCCAAGTACACTAAAATTAAGAAATCTGTAAGAAAGACCTTTATTGTAAAATTATGAGGCATCAGAGAGTAGCTTTTGCTAAAAAAAAATTGATCCCACTGTGTACACTCACAATGCTGAGTATCTTCTAGCTTCCTGCCTTGAGGCACCAAGTAAAGACCTGCCAAGTCTGTCTCTTTGCAAAAAACTGACCATCTGACTCATTTGCCCCAGAAGGACTTCACTTGTCACATAGAAGGCTTTCAGCATATGAAGCAGGAAGGCACTAGCATTGAATCCTGTCTGCCTGTTGCAGAAGCTAGCAGAGTGAAATTATATATATACAAAGGCTATGTTAATTATTATAGGTCCTGGGGTTTTTGCTGTGTAAGAATGATCACTCTCCCCTCCATGTGATCATCCTTCAAGAGTAAGAGGAAATTGTGTGATGTTATTCTCTCTGGAATGCTCACCAATACATGTAAAGGAAAGGTGTGTATCAGTGCTTTTCATTTGCTGGGAATTATTATTTGAAGAAAACACTACTAACTTTCTAAGCAGTTGATTGAAGTCATTGTCATCACCACTGAGCATAAAAAATAGCCCGAAACTCCAGTTTTCCATATAGCTCCTTCCAGTTAACAAGACAAAAGGATGCTTGCAGGGTAGAAGGCATCTTCACACCTTGCTACACAGAAACACTAAAGGGGGTCCATCTGTAGCAGTAGCACAAATAGCCAAGCCTTCTTCTTTCAGCTGTGTGGGTTTTATTCAGACTGCATTTTCTCACTGCTGCAAACACTACTGAGGAAGCCCAGATGCTACGAGTACAAAACAACTGACATTCCTAAAGGTGGACTTCGATACAACCTGTCCAGTCTTCCATGTGCACCATCCTTCCTCCTTCAGATACAGATGATAGCTCTGACAGCTTAAGTGGTGAACGGGCTGGATCTTGACAGCTGAAGATGAGGGGCTCAGACAGAAGGAGAAATCACTGTGGCTGATCAAGTCCTGTGATGCTGGCTTTACACTGGAAATAGGCAAAAGAATAAAATGCAGCTAAACACATCGTTTGTGGCTTTCCAATTCATTCAAAGTAGTCATTCAATTTTCAAAGAGGTAGATGGTCAATCTGACTTGCACAAAGGCAGGAGCATAACCATACTGTTGCAATGCTATCATTAAAGTTTAAAATGCAAACAAGATGTTTCTAGTTGTAATCAGCCAATAAACTCATCAGCATTATAGAAAAAAAATGAGAAAAAGAAAAAAAACAAACAAAAAATTCAGCTTTCCTATTTGCTACATTTATCAAGGTAGTTAAGGTGCACTTTCACATGGTAAAACTACCACACTTGCCTAATTAACATTCTTACCAAAAGTATGATTCAATCCATCCTGAAAACAATATTGTCTTAAGTTGACAGAGCAGTACATACCAACCTATTGGTAAATCAAAGAATTACAGGAATGGAAATGAGCATTGAAGCTGTTCCTTTTGCTGCACTTCAAACAAAACCAGCTATATCCGTGTCATTTCTTTAAAAGGTCTACGTGATATATACATCAACTGCAATGCCATAACCTCTGTGAATAACCTATTTTAGTGTTGCTGTTATTATTACGAGGTCCTCGTAGTTTCCTTACCTATTACTTCTGTCTTACCCATCATGGGCAGAAAGCACATTTGTCTTCCACATCTTTCATTTATTTGCAAATTACTACACTATGTCCCTCCTCAGTCCTCAAAAATTTCTTGATAGAGTGAAAAAAGCCAATTTACTAAAACCTCCTCACAGTCATGTTTTGTAGCTGTCTGATCATTGTGTTTGCCCTCTTCCAGGCTCTCTGGCTAGTCCATGCCTTCCTTAAAGTTCAAGTGTGGGAACTGTGCTCTATTTGAAGCCTCACCAACGCCAAGGAGGATCATTTCATACCTGCTGCACAGATCCATTTAATGAGAACAATGCAAGGATTGCCTTGTTTGGTAACAGTACGGCATGTAGGCTCATATTCAGATATGATACTCCTCAGAGCCGTTCCTAGGAAACTGCCACCCAACCAGTTATTCCCACTTTATATTTGGGCAGCTAACCTAACTGTGACTTTTCCCTCCTGGGGAAAAGGGAATCTATTTCTTTCTGGAGAGAGCATCAGTGCCAAAGACTGTCAGTTTGCCATCAGTTGTGCACAAGGAATGGGCACAGAGAAAATCAGGTGTAGTCAAGTATAAGGTTTTCACTGTTCTTTGTGAACTTTTCTTTGGGATCTGCTGCCAATATCATCAAAAATGAGAAGCTGTAAACTACCACAGACATGTGTCAGGGATTAGGCAGGCACATAATGGGGTAGGATTTGGCCTAAAAGCCTAGATTAAAACTCAGACTTGTTCATCACATATTAAGAAACCTAGTCTTTCCAGATTTCAAGAGTTAACCAGAGACAGTTTTTGGATTTATAAAAACCGTATTTGACTTGCTTAATCCACTCTTATTGAGGATCACATGCACAACTTGAAGTCAAGACTTACACAACAGGTAATGGCAAAGTAGTTCCTTTATATGAACTTCATATGCTAATGATTTGCCATAGAGAAGTTAAAATGTACCTGTTATATAAGATACATTTACTGAAAGATGTTTCATAAACATGCTTATCTAATATCATTTTCAAATGCATCCATACCACAAAAAAATTTTAAAAAAGGAAGAAAGCAGTGTGTTTCTTTTAAAAGATCAAACAATTTCAGCATCAGTTTAATTAGACACAAACTATGATAATTTCTCTCAAGAAGTGCAAGAGCTAAGAGTTTTGATCCACAAAAATTTATTCTGTATTTCATTCTCTAAGAATGGACCTAGGATGATCTGGCTAAACCTCTACTGGTCAGTCATGGGATAGCTTGCTCACAAAAACAGTTTCTTCTTCACCATCACAGTGACACAGTAGTCTTGCTCCCACTGGGTGAAAGGACTTGCACAGACATTGTAACAAGTTGTTTTCATTTTTCTTTGTCCCTGGGAATAAGCTCATTAAACATAACAATGTCTAAGGATTTTCTGAAACCTACTGAACTTTTGTCTTCTCCTGATTCCTCAAGATCAGAATCACCAAGATGTGGCCACCACACTGAGCATAATTTTTTCCAGCAATTGCCACAGATTTGCGTGGAAATAACTGCATTAAGAAGTGATCAGTTAGGTCACTAATAGACTGTTTGCACCTGCAAAAACCCAGTTTGTTTTCATAACCGTGGTAACCACATATTCATGGAACCACTTTTATTTTTTTAACATTTTTTTTATTCATATTTTGGGGGGGAAAGCCCTCCATTTGTGGCAATACATATAACCAGACTGGCAAACTGGAGATTAATTGAAAAATGCACTATTCATAGTGAGTTAGACATTACCACTCAAGGACAGTGGAGACCAAGCTTTATAAATCCCACCCAATAAGCTTATTTTTATCAAACATTTCTGTGTTCAAGCAAACTTAGTAAAAGGGGCCAAAGCAGAAGCGCACAAAATCAATGTTCCCTGTTTAAAGGGGTGGTACTGCAGCTGCGGAAACTTTCCTTACCCTCCATGCCAATTTGTCTCGTCTCCAAGCTCGTTGGTAAGCTCAACCATGTTGCTGATCTAACCAAACCGATGCACGTCCAAGTGACAATTTGCATGTGCAGCTAAGGGATGAGTACACAACCTGCATGGAGTTTCACATTTATTCATGCACAAACTTAATTTGAAAAAAAAAAATTAAAAAATTAAGCCTTTTATTGCAGTCAGTGGCCACCAAGCTTTTAAGTGGCAAGTCATTGAGTTCCTATTTAGCTTTATGGGCCTGCCTACATTTCCTCTTCATTTGGTTATGCTAGGGTTCTGAGCACCATGGCAAATACGTGATAGCCTTCTCAGCAAGCCCTGTGCTCTGCAGAGATTGCTCAGTGCTACCTGTTATTGACTGGTTTCAAAATGCAGTCTCCTGTAACCCAAACTAAGATGCAACTTATACCCATCATTCCAAAATATGCAGAAATAAAATATTTGCAATTAGTTCATGAATCTTTATACGTTTGATTGGTGAAGGCTTCCAAGTTTTAAATAAATTGTTTAAAAATATTTATCTGTGTAAAAGCAAAACTGGTTGTCCCAAGGCACTTGCCTATTATATTCACTTAATTTGGTTAATACACATACAGCAGTCTAGAGACTTCTGGAGCACAATGACAGAATGTTTAGTAGAAAAAACACTTTATGTCTATGCAATTTCAAAGAACCCTTTTAACCCATTAATTGTAAGGCATTTCACAAGTACACACTAAACTTCACAACTCTCCTAACAAGAAGAAGCTCAAAGGAAGAAAAAAATCGATTCATGCAAGCAACATCGATGGGCAATTCTTTCTGATGGCAGTGTCTGAAATGATTGATGGCAATTACTGATGCTGTTAGCTCAGTGCTCTCATAATGAGGAAATTCAGAGAAGTTGCTTCTGGAGAGGAAATGACTGAGCTCTTGTCAAAAGTGTGCATCCAAGCTTTTCACATACAAAAGAACTGCAAGAGCGACAGCTGCCACTAAACTGGGAAGGAAATCCACGCAAGAAGAGACTTCGGCAAGCTTTCTCCCCATGTTTACCCCAAATTTGTTGCTATACTATAAAGTCACTGGTAGTAGCCAGCCCTATGCCTGTTAGTGAAGAGGTCTTTGTAGAAGGTCTGTTTCCAGATTAGAAAATAAAACATTCATCAGCTTTCACTTTATTTGTTATTTAAATAGTCATTTAAAACTTCAAGTTATAACTTATTTTTGAAGTAATTACAATCAGAGCTTCTTTACAAAAAGGCATTCTAGAAGATGAATGTCAGACATGTAAGTGCGACAGATGGAATTAAATATTATTGCTTGTTGCTCAGGTGCACCTTCTTTGGCAATTCCAAATAATTGCTTCTAGAATGCTTTAGAATTCTAAAAACACGGTGAATGTAACTTCTCTGTTGTTCATTTAGTTAAAAAAGACAAATGTCTTGACATTTTTCCTTTAAAGAGTTTTATAAAGTAGATATTCTTAAAAGAAAAACAAAGTAATATAATTCAATAAATCGCTTCTTATTTATAAATAGAACCATATGTATGGTCACCCTTTAAAATTTTACCAGCTGCCTTAGATAACTAACTTAATCGCAGTATTTATAAATTGTAAATAGTCCCTGTCGTAAGTTTGGAGCTATTTAAGAAACACTGCAACTAGGCAGAGATCCAAAGCATACTGAATTGTGTGGGATCCTTTCAGCTGAATTTAGGAGGGTTTGCACTGGGGCCTTATTGAATTAGCTCTTTTCCCAAGACAAAGTTGGCAAGTTTCAAACATAGCTTCAAAAGTTTCTTTCCCTGTCCTCGATGCCTGTATTTAAAACCTGACCTCTACTGAAAATCATCGAGTGCACCATATAAAAATCAGTGGATATTTCAGTGCATTAATTAGTCAAGCTCCCTGAAGGCTTGTAAATGGACAGGACAAGACACCTGGTAACACCAGATACTACTCCAGGTGTACATGCAGATAGTGCAGTAGCTTTACCATTACTGAAGGTGTTCTCATCAAATGTTGTAGCAAGGTTCTCATGTGATAACATGCTCTGATAGGCAGTCCCAGTGGGAGCCAAGCTCTGCAGCTTTGTGTCACAGTGAGCCAATTTATTACTTAATACACACAAGGAAAGTGAAAGGAAGAACAGACGAACTGTGTATTTACTATTTCTCATTTTCAGGGCTGGAGAAGAGGAAGACACAAGCCAGCACTTGATGACAAAGAGTAATATTCTGGCCCTAGATGTTCTGGGCAAAACCTACTCTGCTCACAGCTCACTGCAAAATGAACTGTTGCAGTTCCCACAAAGTATATTTAATTTGGTCATGCAGCCCACTGACCTTGCTACCAGTGAGAAAAACAACAGTGCTGTCAGTCATGCTTCAGGCAAGTAAAACAACTAACACATTCCCAGTTCCTCAATATGTCCCAGTATGGGCACACTTACACACACCCTCACACACTTCAACATAGCCTGAACCAATACCATTAAAAGTTCACAAGCCAGTAGGTAGTAAATATGGGTATATAAATATATTCATACACATGCATACATATGCACATAAAAATTTTTGGATATTTAACTGTGCTACTGTAAATATGGAAATACATATTCATTCCCCCTTTTCACCATTTACATTAAAAAAATGCTTTTAAAGAACAAAAATCTGAAAAAATAAATACTTTTTAAATTTTTACTACCATATTCCTCCTGACAATCACACTGTCTCAGCTTTTGCCTGTTCTTTTAAGTATCTGGACTCAAATAAAAAAAGATCATAAATATTGGACTTATTTGGCCGGAAAAATAAAATGAAAAAGGTTTCTCAAAACATAAAAATCAAACAGAGAAATAGATATGAAAATTAAGTTTAACCCTCTATTTAACCCTCTGCAGACTATTAATCTAATGACTGTTTGTGAGAACCATCAGAGAGAGGGAAACCAATGCTGAGACTTTGCAGGGCATTACTGGCTAAGCTGCATCCGCAGGAGACACATCAGAAATCAACATGGAGAAAATCCCCCACGGAGGTCCCTTCTCCCCAAAAGGCAAAGTCATGGCTACAGAAACCTACAACTTCTGTAGAAGTCATGGAGAGAACAAACTCGGCTTCATCTGTAGGCGCCACCCAGAAATGGCCTGCACGGACCCTATTTGAAGCCAAGTCAACACCTACATTCCTTTAGAAGCACCCCCTATTCAAGGTCAGAGGACAATCTCTCCTGGCCGTAGGAAACACAGGCAATGCCTGAGATTTCAGCAATTGCAGCAGACCAGGAGGAGGGCAGTCAAATTCTGATCTTTGCTAGACTTCTGTGCCAAATCCAACTATATTTGGTGAGGCTGGGTATGTGTTGATTATGGTCTTCAGATTCTCCGCAAATCACCAAATACCTGAATTTGGGGCTTCATATATTGTCTGATCCTTTTATTTTAGCTCAGTCAACCTCATTTTTCTCTTTCTCCTAATCCCCAAAAAAAAGATTATCATATTCCCTGATACTCTCTAGTATCTCCCAGTCAGAGAAAACACAGATTTCACTACATCAGTCCTGAAACCTAAGACCTGTGAGGTTTTATGTGAATTCAAAGTTTGTTCCACACAGAAATCCCAAATAGCACTGAAGCTGGAAATTGCTTCTGTTGGGAAAATGTGGGAAAACACTCATGCTCACATGCTTTCCATGCTTCATCCTCAGGCATACCAGTTTCACACAATTTTAATTCACGGTCACCTAGAGAAGTGGAACAAATTGGGATTTACTGCTGGCTATGGGCTGTGCTTAATTTGTTGGCATTGGTGGCAGTGGCCAGACACACAGTTTAGTAAGTTATCAGATCTCTGCACTTCCTGACCCCAAGAAAACCTCAGTTAAGGAAAACTATTGATTTTTTTTTTTGTGTTGCCAGTCAATCAGAACCAGACCCCAACACACAGGTAGGACCAGTTGCCCATGCCCAGCTCCTTCCTAACAGTCTGCTCTTTCAAGAGGCCTCCTAAGCTTTATGGATCTCATATTCCAGATGAGAGCATTTAAATCCTGCAAATTACTGCTTACTGACGAAAAAGGGTGCAGACTGAAAAAAAAAAAAGTCTGATGTTCTAAAACACATGCCTTGAGAAACTTACATTCCTTATCTGACAACCTATTTTGCACTGTGGTGGCATAACAAATGCTGATACAACATCTGAGAAAGAGGACAGCACAATTACACACACACAAAGCTGGATTTAGGGAAGGCAATATACTTTGTGTCAGATTAGGTACCTGGTGGCAAATCTTATGTTGTATAGCTGGTCAAGTTGTTTCAGATGGCTTACACAACTGATATAAAGCTATTTATTTGTATTTGTATCGATGGATAATTCATGGTAGGTCTCTTGAATAATTTATTTTAAGAGCTCTTTAATATTCTTTAGCATTTTATTTGCCTCCTATAATGGTGTTTAGGCATATTAATCATTCAGAATAAGATGAGGGTAAATTCTAAAAATTTCTTATCTCTCATAACTTCAAAGTAACACTCTGCTGAAGAAATAAAGGCATATGAATGCCAAAAAAAAATGCTTTTGCCTTAAAATATTCACTTCCAGTATGACTTCTACGTCATTTGTACTCAGCACACAAGACTGGAAACATTTTGGACTCCTTTCAACTCTGCTGAGGCCAATCCAGATGTTGAACACAATATTTTTATTTTTTACTTCTATTCACTCAACACCAGGCATTGCCAAAATCTGCCTCTCTCCTTGTGCAATCTTTTTCATTAGTACAGAGAAATATGTAAAATGTTTACAGCTGAAACATGCAGGAAGAAATGATAGCCAGTTTATGTGAGAATAACTGATGAAACTATTTATTAAATATTGCCAGCAAGGCACCAAGAGTAATTACACCCAGTTGTCTTCCATTCCTCCTTGCAAAGATGACATTTTCTCATTCCTGTTTTCATTTCTCATGCTTTTGTCATAGTCACTAGCAGTAAAAGAGACCAAGCTCCTATTCTTCACAAATTTAAAAAAAAAAAAGTAAACCTGCATTGTGAGTGAGGATTTAGTAATCTGGAGTGAAGTCTAATTGATGACTTCTAGAGTGAACAAAAGATCTGTTAAAGAGTTTCCAATTCAAATAGATATTCTGCCTCAAATCACTTCATTTTTCTCCCTAAACATGAGGGAGAAAAAAAAGAACAGGGGAGTAGGAGAGGGGAAGATGTATTTTGGCTACTACAATATATTTACATATGAGGAGCCGCAAGAAATAGCACCAGTTGAGACCAAAGGACTTGAACTATGCCACTCCAGTGCACAGACAGAAGCCTGAAAAATAAAAGAGAAGGAAATTTTACTTTCTGAGAAAAAATATTTCAAGAAAATAAGAAAAATGCACACTATAGTGGGGAATGTCTTTAAAGCCTTCCTTCAAATTTTCTTGGCAAATAAAGTTTTGTTTGGTTTGGTTAAAAGCAGTGTGGCTTACGCCTTTGGCATTCAAATTTACATTCTAATAAAAGTGTGCTTATAAACTCGAATAACCACACTGCACAGTCCCAAACACTGCACCCCTGAATCTAAAAGCCTCTACTGCCAACAATGTATTTTGCCTAGATCTCTCCATCTGCAATCAATTACTTTCCTTACTAGGACCAAAATTCCCAGTCTTCTACCGCATACTCACAATTATTAAACTGTAGTGCTCCTCTCCAAAAATTGCAATTTTTTTATCATCTTTCCAGTTCCATTGCAATTTCCAAATGCATTCACTCTAATTATGGCTTTTCCATCAATTTGCAAAGCTTTGAAAGATCATGCTGGATTCTGAGAATGAAGCTGAACTTCCTTCATTTCACTGAACATCCTCAACAAAGGTAGATGCAGACCAAGGTAACTCCTCATTTATACCTGTGCAGCCCTGTTGACTTCAAATTATTCCTTCTGATACCCACATATAAACCAAATTCCAGGGCCTTATTATTGGTGAAGTTGATTGGAATGTATTAGACTGTTGACAACGCACAATGCACATGAAGAAATAGATTAATTTCCTCTTTCTCCCTCACATCACACTGAAGGACAAGGTTTGTTGAATAAAAAAGCACATTCTGCACGCAATTTAAAGACCTACCTGATGAGACTTATGATTTTGTTGGCCCTACTGAAAGCAAAAAATACTGCTCTTTTCCCTACTGCTGCATCCTACTTCATCTGGAAAGCCCTAAGTGGTCGTGGAAAAAGTTGCCTTTACTTAGCCAAATCAGACAGAGAATAGAGATTGATCTGGTCATTGCTAACCGTAATTCCTTCAGATTTCGTCGAAGTTCTTTGGAGTGATAGAAGGTTTCTACAGTGTCAAAGGATAATACAGTGCCTTTGAAAACTCACACAGAGAATAGAGAGAGAAAGAGGAGAAAATTCTGATAACCTTCAAACAACTCCCTTCGCATCACTGAGAATTTTTTTCGGGCTTAGACTTCATCATGAGAACTTACAAATGCCTTTCTATGTGAAGTTCCAGCTGAAGAGGCTGAACATCTGAAAGCTTTATTTTCTGGTAGACACGTGGAAGACAGAAAGCCTGCTGGTACCCAGAACCGATTTAATCCATTTTCAGACAACGAAGAAAAACAAATCCAAAAAATCACCCTGAAGACATACCAGAACTTGTAACCAAAATAACACATCTGACAAGAATCAGTGGGCAGTGACATGAGCTATGCTTGCCTAAGACTTCCTTCAGACTTTGACAAATCCCTGAATGCCGAGCATATAAAGAAAGTCAACAAATTAACACTGGCAGAAGAAAATAAGGAATCAGGCCCAATACACAGGAAGGCCCTGGCATTTTTACAACATTTACTACTAATCCTGTAGTGTGTCTGATTCTAAGTGACAGCATGCAGCATTATCATAAATGTCAGTTGCATTATTTTTGCCACTTTCACCCCCTAATCTTAAGGAAAGCAGAGCTGTTAAGATGTCGGGAAAGCGATAGAATATTTTATCCTGATGTTACGGACATATGATCACTTGTAGCACTCCGCTATCATGAAGGGGAAAAGAAGTGCTAAAGCTTCAGAGCTGCTCACATACGATTTAGCAAATTATCAGGTCGACAGGTATAAGTGGCAGAGCGGGGGAAGAAGCGCTGTTAGCTAAACTGCTTGTAGTGCACCTGCTTCAGTGGAGGTGGGGTGTGTGTGCACACGTGGTAAATGGGGGAGTTGGAGGGCCCTATGAGAGATTACACAATGTTGTAATGGGATATCGAGGATTTATCTGCATGCGCTGAATGAGTTGTATGAACCGTTCTAAAAATTCCTTATAAAACCTGACTACCATGCCATCTTGGACTGTACTGCATACATATCTATATAAACAGACATATATATACACACATATACACATATGGACCCCTCTGGTTTAGAAAAAAAATTTTGAAGACTTTCCAAGACCCTGAAATCATAATTGAGCTTCTTTCAGTTATCCTCTTTATCTCTGAGAAATAAAAAATTGATAATATCTCTGTAAAAACTACAGAGAAAGAGGGAAAACAATTGTGGCTAATAGAACAGTGTGACAAACATCAGAAATGGACCAAGGTACCTGACAGTGCAGATGAAACCTTTTAGCCAGACCAGCCCTACTGAGGGTAGAACACACCAAACTGGTGACACATCCACCATTATACCCAATGCCATTGTTCATTGCAGCATTGCAGCTCCTAGTTGTTTTCTGGGACCATCATTAAGGATAAAATACCCATCACTCCTTCACAGATCAAATGGGAAAAAATTTGTGGGAGTGAAAGACCAGTAATCTTTTATTTCTTTTACTCAGAAGGGCCTTTTCTCATTCTCATGTGCTTACATTCCAGGTAAAGGAGCTTTAACGTTAAAAGTATAATGCCAGTAGCACACAGTCTTTAGAGCAAATAGCATTAGCCAGCTTTAGGGATTTTAAACTTCCGTTGATCTTAAAATTAATTTAAACAAATATAGGACTTGTAAAGCTAGTAAGAATATGCTCTTGACTGAGACTCTTTGGGATATCACAGGCATTGGTTGTAAATTAACATTTTTTACATTCACCAAACATCCTGTTAAGGCTTCTTAAGATTAGGCAGCTCACGTTACAATCAACTTTGTTTTAAAAAAATAAAATCTTTGTTTGAACACCAACCTTTGCCCTGAGGCACATCTGCTGAGGAAGAGACAAAAACAGGTTACATCATCTTGTTAGTTTAAGATGAGGCCCTCAAAATATATATTGAAAACAGAATCTTAAGAAATCACATATTTTATTTTTATTATTCCAGGAATACTGAGTTGGCGAGTTTGTCCTTGAACTTACAGTGCCAAAATTAATACAATTATGCACAAAAGCCCTGTATTATACAAAATACAGTTTATATTTTCAAAACATTAATACTTGGCAGAAGGTCTTTCACCATGGAAGAATTTCAGCTTGCCTAACAAACAACTAAACTTACTGAATAACCCCACAAAAGAAATAGGAATGGTCCCTATCTGAAGTATTTATTAAATGAACATGAAAAAAAAAGGAAAGTTGCTCTCCCACTTTCACCCAAGAAGAAACAGAACTGGAAAGGCAGACCCAGCTCTCAGGGGCACTTCGGTAATGGGTCCACTGTTAGCACATTGTTGAATGCTCGGGTTCAGATAAATGTCTCAGCACGTTGCAGAAGTGATGTCCTGATCACCATGTCCATGCTCTCTCTTCTGCCCTCCCAGCTCGACACACTCATGGCAGAGCTCTCCCCACAGAAAAGGTGTAGTGGAGGCTGTAGAACACCTTTGACCAACACACTCACTCCTTCTAGTAGCACGTACAGCAGAACTGCTGGTGATCAAGGGCTGTTGTAACCCAACTTTGGTGAAAGTGAGGCTTCACCCCCTTGCTAGCCACTGCAAGAGACACAAAGGTGCACCTTCCCAGCCTTTTGCCCTGCTGAATCCTCTTCCTTGCTCCTCTAGCTGGAAGTGCATGGATGGGCTGCTTCATCTGTCACCTGAGCTTGGGAAGTGTGAGCCTAAGGAAATCAGTGAGCAAGATGAAAGGGAAAGCATGGTCACTCATCTTGAAAGAACTCATTTCCCTTCCCAAATGCATCTTCCTCAGTTCATCCATCTTCCTGCCACCTCCCATTTTGAAGTGAGGTGCCTTTATTTCCTTCTTCTTTCTCACTATCACAGTCAAATTGTCTGGTTCTTTCATTCACCCTCTTCAAGCATAACATAGTGCTATGGACAGGCAATATTTCTTCAAGGGTGTAAAACATACTTCATTGTGCTGCAGGGATAGAAACACGCCTGCCAGTGTACCTCCAGAGAGGAGGGCCACCTGCCTCTTGTATAGATTTTAGCTTTGGAGGAAGCTTAAAGGAGATAGTAAAATAACTGCAGGTGAGAATTCCAGTATCAAAGACTTCTTTAGACCTGACTGGCTGATGCAAATTATTGTGTGGCATTCTGATGACACTGGTATTGCCTTGAGAAGAGAAACAGCCCATTATTCTTTATTCACCACTTCTTAGGTTTTAGTACAGAAAATAGCCCAGGAAGTGTGTCTCTGCATCCTCAGGCACCCACAGACAACTCTCAGGGTCCACTTGCTCTGGTTTTCAAAAATTCAGAATTTTAATACCATTTTTATTTCCATGAAATCTTCACCATTTTCATCTGTCCAAATATCATTGTTTCAATAAAATACTGGCACTGCAATGTTCTACGAAAGCCTTTTAAAACAACTGAATTATAAAGTGTTACCCAAAGGGCATTTTGTCTCATTCAAATGGAATAATAACAAAATTAATCCCAGGAGGAAAAATACATCTCAGACAAGAGCTTTTACAGTGAATTTAATTTTTATATGTCCAGTTGACACCCAGCCGTTAGTGAATTGAGTGAAAGATGGTTTCTCAGAATAGATTCACTTTTCTTATGATTATGATGGAGAACTTTCTGTGTCATGTTAAATCATTGCCAAGTAATGAGAGTTAAACATGTAGTCATGATCATTACACATACTGTGGAGCTAAAGATCTGAAAAATTCACACATAAAAGCTTCAGAACTAGATGGAATAAGTTAATCAGATAAATCCAAAAGACTGGAAAAGAAGACAGCCAAAATTATTTGGCTTCTAACTGTAGTGTTGGTCGAGTTGGCTCCTTCATGTTTACCCAGAGAAGCAGGGAGTGGTTTAGGTTCACAGCCCAGATCTCTTGGCTATCTGGTTAGTGTCAGTCTAGAGCTCCATAGAACAGTGCAGCTTGCACTCAGGGTAAAGGGATTTTTAAAGATTACTGTGCTACCATATAAACCCATAATTCTGATGGAAAATTAAATCTCTCTGAGTATGTTGCTGGGAGAGCAATCCAAAGGGCACGAAAATCTTATGAAGATACTCTTGTTTTTTCCAAGAATCTTCAGACTGAGGTTTTCCATGAGAGTTAGGTGCTTGAAAATACTCATTTGAAAACTCTGGAAGAACCTCCAAAATACCTTCCTTCAACTTTAGGGTCATATACCCTGTGAAACACTGGCCCTCAATCGCAGAAGTCAAACAGTGAAGCATCAAGTAGCTTGTCCGGATTACTTAGCTACTTCTTCTGGAATAAGCACTTTATGATAACGTCATTCCGCAAGATTGCCAGGAGGTTGCTTTCTCTTATTCTCAGGATGTTTTGTCCAGGATTTCACTCAAACCAGCTGCTCCTTCAATCTCATTTATTTTTATTTTGCACTATATCACATGTATTAAAACAGCAATTAGAAGCCTGAAAACTTGGCGGAAAAGGCTGCTAAATAAAGCAGTATTAAAATAAGGAATTGCATCCCCACAAAAGTGCTCCAAATTAATCAAGGGATAGTTTAAGTAAAGCTGAGCATGGTATTCAGCATTAGCTAACTTCTGGTCCTACTTGATACTGATGGAAGCTTGTTGTTATGCCATGCCTGTCTAATGACCCATGAAAAGTGAATATATTGTCTAAGTCCATTTCTTACAGAGTATTTGTAGGTATCGCACAGCATGGCTAAGACAATAGCCACAACTTAATGCCCTGGTTAGTAGCACATCTACATAGCCAGCTGACTAAATTATTGTTCAGAAATACTCTAACTAGCCTTAATTAAGAAGCAAAATAAATCAGGCTTTGTGGAAGTCAGTTCAGTAATGGCTAGGTGCTTTCCAGCATTAAGTGAGGTTATATTAAGCTGCAACCTGCAATACAGATGTAGTAATGAAAATGCTGGCAAAATGAAGCCACAAAAACTGAACCACCTGCATACCCTCAGAGTCAATCCTCTCTAAGCAGGGCTCAGACAAGGGTAGGAAAGTAAATATAAAAGTTGCTGGAGCTTTCCCTCTGTCAGCTTTCCAGGGACATTTCACCCACACACAGAGCCTCTGTGCAAGGGTTTCATCTAACTCTGGACCCTTTTGCCCTAAATGAGAGCATATCAGTCCTGCACTCTCAGTCAGGCACCTTTCTGTTACAGCAAGACTCTTGTAAGTCAGTAATCTCTCAGTTTCATTCTTCAAAACTATCATATAGGGGTGCTTATAACACTCTGTTCATGCTGCTTAACCTCTAGACAAACAGGCCATCTAAATGAGATTATTATACCAGGCATCTCACGCTAAGCAAGGTACTAGAGTTCCACATACTCCTTTGGCTCCCTGCATGGTGGAGCAGCTTGGCACTACTCAGAGTTTCGGCAAGTGATACAATTTTCAACTTGTTCCATCCGGAGCTTACATGGTGATGGACAGTCAGGCTGCAAGCCTGGGAAGCAGGAAGGGAGCTTGTTTGCTCAGCCTGAATCTCTAGGGTACTCTCACTGCTGTTCTAATGTAAATGTTTATGAGGGATGCAATAAAATATTAAACTAAATGAATAATTGATATTTACTTTATAGTAATTCAGAACCTTGCTTGTTTGAATAAAATCCATTATTTACAATATTCTACTTAACTAGGAGTGATTTCTCTTTGTTCATGCCACTTACTAATTACTTGTTCCATCTGACACATTTTCCAGAGCCATATTGAGATGGTTATTGGATGTCAGTGTTTAAGGGCTTAGTATCCATTTTCCAGATACTCTCTAACATGAAAAGAAGAGCTTCACAAACGTATTTCTTGCACAGTAGATGATCTTTATCTCTAATAGATCTTTGACATACACAATCATTATCAAGATGTAGGTATATTAATTAAAGCTGAATGATGGGAAAAGATCCCCAAAGTGCTTTATCTAGCACACAGCTTGAATTCAATACGTTAGATTTGTGCTTATAATATGCATTATGCACGAATATTGAAACGACAATTTCATTTAAAAAGTTTCTGAATCTTAAAAACTGCATACCCGAAGTGCATCCTCCAGAAAAAAAAATTCATTTGCTAAAAGGCTTCAGTCATCCAATTAAAGAACAGAAACTGAACCTCATGATTAATGCAAGCCCTGAAAAGTGAGTAGTTAAAATTGACACTCTACAAACAGCACATAGCTTGAAAATTATCCATCCAAATACCCACAGCAAATTTACAAATTCCAAATACAGGTAATGCAAACAATTCACTTTTGTTCCAGTTAATTATGTAATCAGTTCAATTAATACAGTCCAATCTCACACATCAATTCACGTTACATATCAAGAGCCCTCTAAAATGCCACTAAGCCCAGTGCACACTCATGTTTTGTGCATACTTAGGTAGTTATGGAATGTGCAGTGAAGGAATATCCTTTCCCCGCTAAAAGCAGGGGTGCTCCACACAGCAACTTTCACGACCTTTCTTTTATCGCTGCAACGTGAGAAACACCCGGAAAAGAAGAGGAGGAACACTGTATGTGGGTTGCTGCCAGGAGTTCCTCCATCAAATCACACTGTAAATCTGCAGGGCTAAAGAATGTTATAATACTGTTATAATAAACATGACATAACTCAGACAAAATGCTTTTCACAAATTAAGTGCCACCTCCTTGAGACATAATCAATGCAATTGTGGAGTGGTTGAAAGGCAGGCTGCATGCTTTTAGCCTCTTGAAGAACAGCTTTGAAGAAGGGTTCCCAATAATCATGTGGGTATGCTGCTTGCTAATTCTTATTGATAGATTAAAAACTAAGTGAATATTTATGCTGGCAAAATATCAGTCACCCTTTCTGGCTGATGCTTTACAGGTAAGCAAGAAGGGATTTCTATGATTTTGTAGTGTTATGCCAGTAAAATGAGCCTGGAAATACAAAGTGCCAGGTTGCAATTTATAAAGTTACTTCACCTCTGAGTGAACTCTGAAATTTTGCAGGGAGTTACTGGAGAGTTGGCATGCACAAGAAACAATGGACTGAACTTCTGGGAAAAAAAATCACTGATTATTTCAGAGATCACCTAGAGGAGGGACCTCAGACTAGAATCCAGCTTCCCTTTAAGCTTGTCCGAATGCAAAAATCATTACAGATATTGAAATCACCATTGAAGAAACTTTTGATTCCACTATTGACTTTTCAATTTTCAAACTGTTGTTTTTGGGGGTTAGGCTAGGCTACACCTGCATGTACGTGTTTTTTCTCTGTCTTCTATTTATTTATATATGGGATTTTAATATATATGTTATATGCAATTACATTTAGGTTTTGTCTACAATTTTGCAAAAGAAAATTTCTATTACTAAGAGCTACACCCTTTGTGCGTGCAGAGGACCTAACACACAATGTTCCTACTTAATTGGTATTATATTATCCTTAACACAGACATGGAAAAACTTAATCAAATTCAGAAAAATAATGCTGGAACTAAAAAAAACACACCAATTCCAATCCTTTACTCCAATACTGTGCTGTTTTCCCTGCATATAGGGGAGCTTTAGGGTAAGATTGATAAGACTTTAGACATCTATGACTTAGAAGCATGAAGTACTGATCTAAGTTAGTCATATAGAGTCTTTTGCAATCATTGGTAAAAAAGGAATGTTTAAAGCACGAGTCACCTCCCAGAGTAAGCAGCCACACAAGCCAAGTGATTTGCCTTCTGGGAATATCTATTTTTCTCCGCAAACTTCAAGAGAGTCAGGGTGTCTGCATTGCAAAAGTCTGTAATGAATACTACTGGCTGGATTTCATTTTTAATTTAAAGAAAACAACAGTCTTCAAGAAAAATGTGTATCCACATATTTTAAGCTTCTGTCTAGCAGTTTAACCTAAACAGGAAATCAAGATGGACAATCTAAGACATGGTGAGAAATAATGCAAAAAAACAGATAGAAAGAACCACAGTGTCATGAATATTTTAATATGTGCAGTAGTGTGGCTTCTTCAGGAGACCACAGCTTCTGAACCAGGCAGCATTACACATTTTGTTCATACCTGCATTTGAACTTCAGCAAAGTACGAAGAAAGCACTTCAGATTGAACGCAACCCTAGCAAAGCCTTTCACACAGGAAGGACTCTTCTCCCTGAGCAGAGGCAGGAACAACCTGTAATGAATTGACCGTAACCCCCATTCCCTGTCTCCCTGCACTGCTGAGGGGGAGGAGGTAGAGCTGGGAAGGAGGGAGGGGTGAGGGGGAAGGTGTTTTTAAGATTTATTTTACTTCTCGTTATCCTTCTCTGATTTTGTCAGTAATAAATTCAATTAATATCTCGAAGTTGAGTCTCTTTTACCCATGATGGTATTCAGTGAGTGATGTCTCTTGGACCTTATTTCAACTCATGACCCCCTTGTTACATTTTCTCTCTCATGTCCACTTGTGGAGGGGAGTGATAGAGCACCTTTGGCGGGTGCCTGGCATCCAGTCAGGGTCAACCCCCCACAAGTGGCCTAATAACTGGCGAAACTGGAGTAATTACTTGAAGTAAAGTAATTTACTCCAGCCATTAGGGTTCCCATATCAATGCAGGCCCAGAAATGAGGAAAGAGATAAATCATCACTCTTTTTTGAGCAGTATGTCCTTCCAGGCAGCAGTACAAGTGAAGGCCATGAGCCCGAGAACACACATGAACATTGCTTTCTAGCAACATTAAAGAGCTTTCCATCTGCCAAACATAAAAGACACCAGCTACACTGTACAATGTACTTTTCAAGTCAAAGTGCCTGAAGCTTCTTTGTGTCTGTTTTCAGACCCATTAGATCAAGGTCCCATTGATTTTGGTTGCTTCTTTAAATCCTTGACTTCTTAAATGTCCAAGTATTGTCTTTTTACTGCTGCATTTTGTAGTGCAGTATCCTTCAGGGAGGCTTGACACGGATTGCTCCAGCCTGCAGTTAAAAGGGGCAGCAGTACTATGGATTGTGTGACCCTGCTATCTTCAAAAACCACCTTTCCTCAAACTGTAAACAAGAGCTTGCTGAGGATTTATTAGTGCATGTGCAGAGTAAACAAAAGCCTACAAGGATCGTGTCAGATTACACTACCTGTGAGTGGTGGTTTGCAAGGCTCTCTGAAGGAACCTACTGCATTTGTGAATTATTGCAAGCCTGGCAAAATCACACAATGATGAGAGCTTAAGAGGATACTGGGTAATAATTTGACAAATCATTCTCCATTCTCCGCAGATATAACATGCTTAGTGATATCTGAATTTTCACATTGCATCACTTTAAAATGGCTAGTTGTAAACATGACTAAAACTAAAAGGATTAACATTCCTTAGATATTTCACCTAAATCAGCTACTCCAAAGGAGGCATTTAGTCTAAGTATTCCTCATGTCTTCAACTTTCCTCTGTGACACAACACTCAGAAAAAATGAAAGGTACTTTTCAAAATTTGTAAGTGAATTTAGTGCTCGTAAAAATGAAGGATTTATAACCCTAACTAGAGCTAAACACAGTACATTGGGGAAATTTATGTTCACAGAAGCCAGCACAAGTTCTTCAGCTCTAACTTGAAACACCCCAACTTCCCAGTCCTTCCTCAAATTAACATTATTGGCTTAAAAACCATGAAAATAGTGCTCGCAACACAGTCATGCCTTGCTTTTAGTTGGTGAATGCTCAGTGAAGAAGGAACTATCTTTCTTTTTAAACACACCTTCTGAATTAAGGTGTGCCCCAGAGATCATCTTTCACACAGACACGTATATTTGTTCATTTGGTTTCTCAAGGAAGAGGTTCCAAAAATGAAATTCCTGTTAGGGAACACGTAAAGGGCTTGCCCTAAAAATACCAAACAATCCCCTCTCATGCTTCCCCAGAACTGGAGCTGACCTGAACAGAATAATTTCAGACTATTTTCTGGGAAATGCCTTAAACTGTGCCCCATAGTGTGATATTGACATAACCTATGTCTGCTCTGCAGACTCCAGGAGCATTTCCCAGTTTTGGTAACCATCATTCCCCTCCCCACACAGACTCACATAGCCTGGTTCCCATGTAGAAATACCGTCCCAAAAAAGAACATGCCAAAGTGAATGGCATTGACTTCCACTGGGAAATGAAGATGGATACTGGTGGATTGGGAAATGAGGACTAGAGAATCAAATGCTATTTATTTATGGATCAAATATGAAAAGACCAGCATAAAAAAAATTCCATGTATTCATACTATGTTTCCTTGAGTTCCAGATACCCATAAATCTAAGGAAAAAGTTTAAAATTTGGTCCATTTCTACTGCTGCTGACAGGGAATCCATTTAGAAAACCTTCTTAATTTTAGAAAGAATCTATATGTAATAAAGAAACATAATCAGACAGAGAAAAAAGGTGAAAAAAGAAATTCTTAGAGTAATTTTTTTCCCACATTTCTTTTACCTTTGGATAATGAGCATGCTATCCAAACAGCTTACTATACAAAACTGCCAATGCTGTGATCCAGACATAATAGTGATGAGCAGCTAATCAGAAACTGCCCTAAAATAAATCCTGCACAGTATTCTTTATCCTTAAAAGCCTGTCTTGGCACCAGTTTGACTCTGTGAAATGCCCATTTTCATACTTTACTAGGAACTTTTCTCATGCAAGGTATGAACATGCCTGAAATAAAGAAAACATAACAAGAGGTAATAATCTTTATTTTTCAGGGAACTGCTGCAACCTTCCCTAGAGCTGTCCTTCTCGGAAAACTGGGGGGAACAGAACACTTCCCACTGGCATGGACACTTGTTCCGGTGTGAGAGACCCCAGGGGCCTAGTCAGCTGCCCCGCTTGAAGCACAAAATGTCAGGATCCTGGGTACAGGAAAGGTTAATGGAAAACAGGAGGAAGAAGAATTGGGGCAGGGAAAGGAAGGTGCCCCTCTACAGAGCTGCCTAGTGAGATCTTAAACTTTAAGCCCTTCTGTCAGTATTTGCCATGGTCTGAGGAAGAAACAGGCTGCTCTGCTTCGTGGTATCTGCAGTGCCTTGCCCTGCACTCCCTCTACTCAGTCCGAGGTCTCAGAGATGGAGGCAGGCAGGACACTCCTGCCAAAACTCATCATTGAAAGAGAGACCCCATTACTTTATCTTACCTATGCCCGTGGTCTCAGCTGTGGCATTGGCCCCTCTGTGCCCACCTCGACTCAGCTCCACAGCTTTCCCCAAGATGAGGTGTCCATCACAAGTCAGGTGGGTCTCCAGCCACAGGTCTGACACATCTCCCAGACTCCCTGCAGCCAAGTTTGCCCCTCACTCTGAAACTGGCTATACTGTCTACCAAGTTCATGCTTTTGGACTGTGATAGATCACTGAGTCACCTCCCGAGGATCTCTTGGAGGACCAGTATTTTTTAGAGGCATGTATAAATGGGAGACTGCTCCACATGTCTGCTCCAGAACAATTGGAGGAGACTAATGTGTTTTCGTTGGTGAGAGAGCCAGGCAAGTGTCTACGTATCACGTGTAAAATGATATTGAAATAATAAAGCATTTACTTAAATTCACATTATTGAAACAAAAGGCAACCTCACCTATTTTCCCTTTTCAGGTAGGATATATACAGGTCCAGTTTTTTATTCAGTTCACTTGAGACTTTAAGATAACAACTAAACCTTATGCTGTTAAATTCCCAGAAATCATTTTTCTGTGGCCAAAGAGAGACATGGACACTAGAGATTTTAAGAAAACACAGCGGTGTTTATTTGATTTTCTTGTTACATAAATGGATTTTATGTACTGGAAAAGTAACTAATCTTGATAGATGTGCATGTGGTAATACAGCTGATGGTTACTGAAGCCAGACAATGTGAGCTTTCTTTTTCCAAGCCTCTTATTGAGGAACTGTGCTGATACTTAAGTAAATAAAATGACAAAAAGAAAGGGGATAAAAACAGAGAGCTGATTAAGATCAAATTAAAAATAAATCAACAGCAAGTCCTACTGAAATGCAACTCCAGAAGCTACAGCAGTGTCAGAGCATAATGCAAATGAAGAAAAATGCATTGATCTCTAGACACAAACATAACAATCATTTCTTCATATACATCATTTGGGCATTTTAAAAGACATTTGTTTGGAATGTCTAAATTGATTCAGCTCATGAGATCATTTCACAGCAGTCTCCAAAAAAATAGTAAAGCTTATCAGAGTAATTGACGGATTACACTTCCCCACATACAATAGGGCAGTACGAAATATCTTTCTCTACTTTGTCATCCTAAACTTCAAACATTATAATTCTCTATGTGTATCATTTGGATGTCTATCCAGAGCAAATCACTTCTTTCCCCACGTTTTTTTATCTGCTTTTTATTCCAACACTGAAAAACAGTGATTTATTTTAACTCTAGAAGTATGCAGGGTGCTACATCTACAAAGCAAGAAAACACAACGTGGAGCCAAACGTTCAGCACAACTTAAAAGGTATAAATTTAAAAAAAAAAAACAAACTTGCAAACTTCTAGTTATGTGCCTTTCTTAAAGCATTTCAATAGTTCCATGAAAGTCACGTGGAAAGTTGTTCTTTTAAATCTGTTCTTTTAAACATCAGCCCACTGAGCATTAAGTTAACTTGCTTAGGTAGAGACAGCTGCCACACAGACTTTAGTGTTGGCTCATCTCCAGTCCTGATGTTGTGACTCTAGCGTTGCTTAAGACACTTGGGTTATCTCCTATTCCTTCTGGAAAATGCATTGGAAACTTGAAGTTCCATCTCAGTGTTACCAGAGATATTCATTTAATGATAGAAATTAGAGACTGAAATAAAATCTTAAGTCATTTTATCCTGCAGAAACATATTGCAACAGCTCAGGCCTCCTAAAGAGTACTGCAAATGTCAGCAACGAGCATAAGCGCAAGCACTTTCCTTGAATACCTGACCATTTTCCACACCTCTTAATATATTTATTTTAAGCAATGAGTACAGCTGCAGCAGCTAAATTAAATTTCATTGAAAGAACACACTTAAGAGGATGGGCAACAACGTATACAGGCAGAAAAATAAATGACAGGTTTGTTTTTCCTTCTGTGTTCGTTGTGAAAGGCATTAAAAGCAAAGCTGGAAGCAGAAGAAAGATGGGACGCTTCAGTGAAGATTAACAAAGGATAACTATCTGAAGAGTGAAGAAAGTAGCGAAACAGTCATGATAAGAGGAAGAGTGGTAGCAATGCCAATAACACAACTGGTTTGACAAGGACAGGCCACATGATGAGAGCAGCATCCTGTTCGCCCCAGTGCAGCACAGCCGAAGCGTTCGCATCCATGTAGTTGCAGGACTGGTTTCACAGATTACCACAGTCCTGGATACAGGTAGCGCAGTCAACCATCTGATGAGGGAGAGCTGTGGGCAGGCTGGCAGGAAGACTCTGCTTCCTGAGCTCCTGTGGGGATGTGTTCGTCTCATGGCAAGCGAGGTATCTGAAGCCTATTGAGATGGGGTGTCAGCCCACCCTCCCTCACACTGCAGCCCTCCCTGCTACAGGAACAAAGTGGATGGGCTACCTGACCATGGGGATGGAAACCGCTTTCATGCACTGTGTTTTCTCACTTCTGCCTGCCAGTAGATCTATGTCAATTGTGTATGATATTTACTTTTAGTGTAGAATAAGGCAGAAGAAATTATCACTGTATTCAGCTGTGATACAGCTTTCCTTCTTAGTGATTTCATGTAATAAAATGCTTTGGCTTTTTAGTATTTACACTGCAGTGCAGCACCATCAACTTGGAAGGTAAATCCAGTACTTGCTCTGCACATAAAATCACAAAAAAATGACTGTATCAGAGCCATACAAATCTATATATACCTGCCAACTGGGGCTTCCCCAGATGCTTTTAAAACCATAAGCACAAGATCTCTAAAACCAAAAATGAAAAGTTAAAAGTTTCAACCTTCATAAGCAGCAGAATGCTTTGATCAGATCTTGTTTGTGATTGTGATAATTATATAGGAAAATATGTCAGTGCAAATGTTTGAAAAACAAAGAACATCAAAGCACCTAAGAAGTCCTGTTTAGTTATTTGCTTTAGCAGTGTCCTTGACAATATTCCTGTTGGTAACAGCCTATCTCTCAAATGGCTAACTGAACATCTGAAATAATTATAACAGAGCCATAGCCAAGCTACAGCACAAATATTAAAAGCATAGAATTCAAAGCAAACAGCACTACAGGAAGCAAACAAAAACCCCCTGCTGTTTCATTACACACAATTTGATTAACCACTAGTTCAAATCATGATATGGATAGTCATTGCATCATAATCTGCCAAAAAATGCAACTGTTGAAGGAAATGGAGCAGCTATAGGAAGAGAATGTTAGTCTGAAGCATGTTACCTGCTAATCAGGAATAATTTTTAAAGATTTAGTGATCCAAATCTTTCAACTATTTCATAACTGCTGTATGCTATATTCATAGCGTTCGGAAAAAAGTCAATTTAAGTAACATCAATTCGCCATAGGGGAGGAAGGTATATTATATCCAATAAGGGCATGAACCAGTTGAGAGTGAGAGAAGGCGATAAAACTGATGGGTGGGTGGTTTGAAATAGCTTTTGCCTACAAGAGGGTGAGAATCACTGCCAGTTGGGTACTTTCAAGGGAGAGCACAGAAGAAATGAGACCGATTATACAATTACTCTAATATTATGCAACTCAGAAAAGGTCAAAACGTAATCATAACAAGAGGGATGCCTTATCTGACTTCCTATTTAAATATTGCATTTGCCATTTAAATATTGCATGTTTGTCATGCAGCAGTGTGGGCAAGTGAGACGAGAAGCTGTTTCTTACACTGGATGACCTGTTTGCAACCTGGACTCCCTGCTTTGCCATTATATGGCTGAGAAGGCAGTGTTAACTTTGGCTTTCAGTCTGTGGCACTTTGGGAAATGCAGTTGGCAGAAGAGTGATGTTTTTCTTGAAGGGATTATTTCTTTGGGTTGTTGGTTTTTTTTTTTCCCTGTGGCTGGTCAAATTAAATTAAGTTGTTTTGCTGAAGGAAAGGGAATTATTTATTATTATTCCCTGCTCTTAAAGTTGGTTAGCTCTGCAGCATATGCAAATCTAATGGGGAGAATAGAAAAGAATTACTTTAATTCTTTAGGGTGGATGATGATGAGTAATTTCTGTCTTTAAAGACGCCTCAGTGAACCACCCATGAGTGGCTCCTTCTGGTATATGTTAGGTATGAGAGAAAACATCACAAAAAGCAAAAAGCTGAATTTAGCATGAGAATTTAGGGCAGGAATTCTGTTTGTGCTTCTGGCTAGCAAATAAATTTGTACATACATAGAGTCATGGAATCATAAACAGTTAAGGGGTTGGAATGGACCTTAAAGACAATCTAGTCTCAATCCTCTTGCCATGGGCAGGAATACCTCTCACTGGACCAGGTTGCCCAAGGCTTTATCCAACCTGGCTTTGAAAGCTGCCAGAGTTGAGGCATCCACAACTTTCCTGAACAACCTGTTCCAGTGTCTCACCACCCTCACAGTAAAATTTTTTTTGTAATATCTAACCTAAACTTCCCCTCTTTCAATTTGTACCCAATACTCCTTGTCCTATGACTGCAGCTCCTGATGAAGTCCCTCTTCCTGTAGCCCCCTTCAGATACTGGAAGATTTGTATGAGGTCTACACACAATCTTCTTTTCTCCAGGCAGAACAGCACCAGCTTTCTCAGCCTGTCTTCATAGGGAAGGGGCTCGAGACCTCTTATCAACTTCATGGCCCTCCTCTAGACTTGCTCCAATAGTCGATGTCCTTCTTATGTTAGGGACACCAGAACTGGATGCAGCACTCTGAGTGGGGTCTCACAAGAGCAGAATAGAACAGCAGAATCACCTCCTGACCTGCTGGCCGTGTAGCCAGCACCTCGGTCTTTTGTCTGGATAGAGGCCATCTCCACACACCCAGACTGCAGTGATTCCTCAGACCTAAAAAAAAATATATATACAGATCCTCAGAGAAAGATGGAACTTCTGTAGCAAAAAAGTAGCAATATTTGAGGTGATGAGATTAATGTTTTCACTTTTAAAGTGAGGTGGACAAAGAGGTATTGAGGAGGGACAGAATAAATTCCGCGGGATGCTATCAAATGGTAAAATTTTGTATATTATCTGATGTGATATAATTTACATCTGGAGGAGAAGGTTAGTAAAACCACTGGCAAGTATTTGAGAAAGCCCCGTAAACACTGCTTAAAGTCAATGTTCCTTTAAGCAGATGCACATCTGATTGCAGAATCAGAGTCTATTCTGTTTGCGTAACCGTGGAGAACTTCAATGACTTTCTGAAGGACTTCAGTTTATTATGATTGAACTCATAAGTTTAAATGTTTTTTAAACAAATGGCTTTAGCATAAGTATGTTTTTGTCCAAGCAGAGGCTCGCTTTTAGCTTCGGGTCTTTCAGTGTTTTCTTAAGTATGAAGACATTGGGTCAGATTTATGAGATAAGAATAAAATTAACTAAACCAATACCTGGGGTGCCAAGTACAAGGCTTTCAGGCAATGGGATTGTTAGTTAATAATTAATCACCCATTTGTTAGCCACACTTAAACAAAACTTATTACAGTTTAAGTCAGGAATATGAAGATTAGGCCCTCAGCCATAAAATGGAATAGTAAGAACAAGAAAAATCTAAAATTTATATCTGCTGTTACTACAAACCCTTTCTTTCAGTCTAAGGCTGAAATTTGTTCTCATAGAACACCTTAGCAAAGAAAAATATATTATAAAATATCTCTGTTTGTGGACAATGTGTGAACAAGATGCCTTCTGAATACATGTAAATGTGTGATTTTACTGACACACAAAAATGGACAAATTGTACTATAATTGGAGGACAATATATATGCTAAAAATGGGTTGCTAACCAAGTGCGTTAATATTTTAATGAATTATAATTATCCAGACCTAAAGGTAAATAAGAAAAGCAATATTCTTATATATAGAAATGGAAATTTTGAATAAAGAAACTGGAGGAAATATTAATAAGCCACAACGTCCATCCTACTGTTCAAAGATATTAAAATATGTACAAAATTAATACAAAATAATTCATGGTAAAAAAATACTGTTTCTATAATAATATCATGATGCAATGTTAAGAATAATTACTGAAAATTAGCTTACAAAACATGGCTTCAGTTTATAAGGAAAACTGTGACTTTAACCTACTAGCTCACACATGGTAAGCTTGCTGGCCCTGATAGAGATTATTCTGTATTCACTTTGAAATTAACAAGGAGGGGTAAAGATGGAAGAGAAGCTGCTCCTGGACTAGTAAGAGTGCCACCAGTATAACTGCAACAATCACAGAGACTTCTGTAGAGGGATAGATGGAATTAAAAGTGACATTGGATGAGATGGCATGAGTAAAGTTTCACCAACTTTTTAGTAATCCTTTTAGCAATCTTCTCATCTAAATTAAAATCTTAATAACACCAGCTTCTGTTGAAGACATGGTTGAGACCAGTTCTCCATTGTCAGCTCTTCTTCTGAATCCTGAAAACCTGCAAACACTGCTACCCAACATCTGCATATGAACCAAAGCCCAGTGCTGCTCCCTATATGAATAGCTGGCCATAATTCACTTCACGTACATAGAATCATAGAATCAATCATAGAATCATAGAATCATAGAATCACAGAATCATAGAATCATAGAATCATTTCAGCTGGAAAAGTCCTCTAAGATCAGACCAAGTGCATTGGGCATCAAAGTCCAACCATTAACCCAGCATTGCCAAGTCCACCACTGTACCATGTCTCCCCAGCACCACATTTGCATGTCTTTTAAATACCTCCAGGGATGGTGACTCAGCCATTTTCCTGGGCAGCATGTTCCCTGACAACCCTGTCAGGGAGGAAGTTTTTCCTAATAGCCAATCTAAGCCTCCCCTGGTGCAAGCTGAGGCTGTTTCTTTGTCGTATCACTTGTCACCCGGGAGAAGAGGCCGACCCCCATCTGGCTACACCCTCCTTCCAGGGAGTTGTGGAGAATAAAAGGTCACCCTGAGCCTCCTTTTCTCCAGGCTAAACACCCCAACTCCCTCAGCTGCTCCTCACAGGACTTGTGCTCCAGACACTTCACTAGCTTCATTTTTCTGTGACTCGTTTGAAGTCTTTCCCATTGAAGGAGTTGCGTGTGAACTATGAATGTTTTAATCACTGCTCAACATCGTAGGTCCCACCCTCATCTCCTTGCCTTCCCTGCCTCAGGCAAGCAGTCAGTTTTCAAGAAAGACATTCAAATAGCAATCAGAGACAACTTCATTTATTTAAGGCTCTCCTCCATTTGCTGTTCACATTCAAAGTGAGATATAATCTGTGGTGAGATGTAAACTCTGGACAATTGATAAAATATGATTAAATGCTTAACAAATAGCCTCACTTGTGTTGTCCGGTTTGCATGATAAAATCTTAAATCTGTGAAAGTAATTGCTTCTGACATCTTCAAGCAGGCAATAGACTGCCCAAACACTGCTGTTCAGTCACAAATTCTGAGGCTACAGAAGTGAGAAGCACACGGTGTAGACAAAAATTAAAGACTACTTACAATGAAGAGTCTGAGTTCTTTTCTTAAACTCCAGGTTTTTTTGTGGTGAGGGGAGAAATCTGTTCATAACAGCTACCCTTTTGTGGGTTTGTATTTTTAGAAGTTGTTGTGGTCTTGTGATTAACAGCAAGGAATGGCCACAGGGTAATTGTAATATGTTAATGAAACCCCACACTCTGCACAACTTCCTTGAAGATTCTTTTTATAGATTTCACATTGGGGAGGAAATGAACCATGAAAAAATGTGCTACCTAGAAAATGATAAATCATTTACCACTTACTTACTTTTTTTTCCTTGCCGTATCACCTTCCAGCTTATTAAAACATTTAATTTATTCACTTGTCCTCCCTGTGTGTATCTGTTATGGATTTTGCTTTTTCAGGTAAAATCTGCAGGCATTTCCATACTTAAGCAACCACATTCTGTCATCTAAATGACTTAATAAAATTCTTTTCAAAATTGCTTCACATGTGCAACACTCCTTAATTTATCTCACTTCTTGTCAGGAATTGGAACTATATGCGAACAATTTAGGAACCTTTTCTCTGGGTATCTAGTTTTAGTTACTTGAGCTTGAAAATTTTGGCAAGAGTTCATCACCTGGAATAATGAATCCCTGAATAAAGGACAATTTGTCACTGTGGGAAGAATGCCAAAAAATATATAAATCCTCAAGGTTTTCTACCAGCAGTAAATGCCTACACTTGTAGAACTGGTGATTCTATTTAAATGTATATAAATACGGCCAAGTAATTCTTCGTTTTTAGACATCTCGAAGAAAAAATTTAGGGTAGACTCAGTAATCCCCTCAGGGAGGGCTGGATGCTGATACAAACACATTACTTAATAGCACAGAAGCATCATTTGACTGGTGTCTTTTCTACTTTCATGGCCTTTATTTCACGGTGATTCATTAATGGTTTTTGATTGCATATATCATGCACCAAGTTTACATCATCAATAAACTTCCTTCAGTAAATGGACAGTAATGAAATACCATAATCAAAGCAAAGTAGAAGTCCTCTTAAACTGAACAAAAGCTATTGAGTGTAGTGTCCCAGAAAAGGAAATATTCAGTCACCTCTTGCATTGTGGTACTCCCACAGAAGCAAGCGATCTTGCAATGCCTTCACTGTAGTGTTATGAATTCAACTAATTGTTTTCAAACTACTGTGGACTCTGATTTCTCTCTTACAAAAAAGCACAATGAACTTTTTTTCAGGCAAGCCGTGTCCTGGACTTTTCTTGCAATGTAAATGGAAGTGCAGAGCACGTAAATAGCCTAGTAAGAACCTGAGACCGTCCCTTTAAATTAATTCAAATTAGTAGCGCATGCTACCTAATATAAGAAGCCTAATATTTTACTCTATTAATCCTTTATTAAAATATACTTTGAGATGTTGAAGATGTAAGTCTACCCACTGACTTTGCAGGTGGTGGGTTTTAATACTCAGTGATATAAGTAATGTATGGACATAAAGTCGAACTTGTTGTTTCTCATGTCTTCCCATGCTTTCCCAGGATCTCTTGCACCTTCTTTGGTGTGCCCCACAGACCACAAAGCGGTGATTGGTGTGAGAACCAGCATCTCATTTGGAAGATAGTGTGGTGTTCAACAAACTAACATCTGCTGGAAAACAATGATGCACAATCCAGTTTTGAAACGTACTGACTCCTGAGTTAGGTTCCTAGATGACTTACATGCCTATGTAAATTTAATTTTCTATTTTTCGTTACCTCCCTCGCTAGCTCACTCAGCCTGTTCGCTCATATTCTGTACCTTCTTTCTTTCATCAGCTTGCTCAGTGTGCTAGGCAGTAAGCTGTTTGTCATAGGGTACCTGTCATTTCTTATATATCTGTAGAATGCCTCAGCTCTGCCAGGGATTACAGATGGTACTGCAATGTAAGTGTTATAACTCAGAAGAATGTAAAAATAAAATCTGGTACATCTGTGTTACATATAACAATGTTTTATTTTCTTTACATGCTCATTATACTCTAACTAAATATGTCAAAAATTAAGTGAACAGTGCTTAAATCTGCAAGGATTATATCAAGGGATGTGACAAAATCCTTAGCTGGTAAAGAATTCACTTCATGGAAGTCAAAATACTTGTGTCAGTGGATATTTCAACTCTACTGTGAATTATTCCACAGAAATAAGTCAAATATTTATATACAGAAACTGCTTCTGCCGCTATTAACTAATTACCACATTTCACCCCTCCACTCCATCCCTAATTCTTGATTATATATTTCAGTTCACCATCTCTGTTTATTACCCCTTCTCCATGTCTTCTTGCCATGTTCCACTAGAACCTCTTCCTTCTTTCCGGCTCCGTAGACCTTGTTTAAATTTTATTGAAGGAGCTTCCTTCCTGTTCTGTGAACGCAGGGATGGGCATTGTCTGAGTACCACAGCACCCTCTGTTCAAGCCCTATCCAGGCATTGCTGCCTCTCTCCTCCCCCTCCCATTATCTGTATTAGCTCATTACTGCTGGACTACCCATACCAAGTGTTTAAGCATATCAATATCAAAAATTTGAAGCTATTGCTCCAGAAATTATAACTAGCGCATTTTGGGGACTTCTTCTAATATGATGCAATCTTTTAGATGGTTTACTAGGCTACAGTCTGGGACACTTGTCTCTCTATTGTATGATATTTAGGCAAGCCATTTTATCTTGGCTTTAAATTCACCATTTTGATGAAATACTTTGAGTTCTCAGGATTATAAACATTATAAGATAGCTAATTTCCTTCGGGATGCTTACTAGTTTATAGCTTAGTATGTAAAAAATAATCAAGCCAGAGCCTCTCATTATATTCTGTTTTCTCATGTCCCTTGCTTTCAATACCTACATTAGCCTAGAAGTGCATAGATTTTTTTCTCATATAAAAGCATATTAGAGTAAATATTGATCTCTTAGGGGCTGAAATCCCTTTTCTCCTTCACTATGTATAGAAAGGCCTCTCTGTTTCCAGTTTACGAACCTCAGTTGTCTAAAGGGGGATAAAATCAATTTTGGCCTCAGTGGATAGCCAGTCCTATCGTGACAGGTGTAATCTTTGTAACATGTCCCAGCTCAGCACAAGAGACAGTCACTTAAGAATGAGGTTTAGGTCCTGGCTTGCTTCACTGACTTATGCCCTGACCAAGGAACGGATAAGCAAAAATGCAGTGGTCTGTCATCCCAGACCATCACACCTTTTGCTGAATTTTATGATATTAGCATGAAATGTCTGCTATCCTAATGAAACCTTGTTTGGGTTTTCTAGGGAGAGTTTTAGTTATTATTCCAACAACCAAGGGGAAAAAAGTAAAGATTATACCAGTCATGATTTGACACTTGAAGCAGATGTACTCCAGAGGAGGACTAGAACACATTAAGTGCTCTCCTATAATTTCTGATATCCATGGTGGCTGTCACCCACTAGCTGAAGCTCATAAAAATTTATCAGCACTTGACAATGCACTTGGAAAGACTGAATTCTCTAGAAATATGCTTCACTGAGGAAACACAGGAAAGTTGGATTGCTTACAATGAAGTGATTGAAATGACTGCCAAGAAAAATGCATGCAGGTTTCATTATAACTATTAATCTAATAGGTTCACATTGTACTCTTTATTTAAATCAGAAACATATCTACAATTTCCCGCATTTACACTACTATTAGCTTTAGTAGAAGAAAGGAAAAAACAGATGAGGCATCAGGCTTGGGACTGCAAGCACTGTGTGTAACCTAGAAGCAACTGAGGCCATTTTCTTCAACGCGAAACAGAAATGGAAACAAACAAAACCTTCTATACCTCTCCAGCCAATTTGCTCTCCATACAACAAGCTGTACTTGGTGTCTCTCCCAAACACTGCTGCACACAGGCAGTCAGCCAAGGGATTTCCACCCCCATAACCCCCATGTCACCATTCTTTGCCTGATTTTCTCTCTGCAAAACTAAAGGAAAGATTGGAGCTGAAAACCTGGTACCAGACATCAAAATCACTTCCAGCCCATCTCTGATGTGACTGTTTGAAACACAAGAAAATAGGAATTGAAGAGTATACATGCAGCAGTGTGTCCAGAACTGCAGCCATGGGCTACTCTTTTAGAAATGTCTTTTTGTCTATCATCTAGACTACTCCATAAAATATCTATACTTTAGGCCACGCCAATGTCAAGTACAGCCAGCTACCAAAACTGTGCTTCATTCTGCAACAAATTTGAGTTATTTCATAAAAAGGTAAGGAACATAAATATATTGTGCCACAAAGTAAAGAGGTTTTTTCACAGTATCTGGCAGAAAAGAATTTTTCAAAAAAATTTCAACAAAATGCAGGGAAGCAAGAGATGTTCCATGGTACGGGAAAAGGTTTTAAAAATACGACTTAGGTAGTCAATCTTAGCCACAGGAAAAACACTTCCTGACCCCAAATCTGGTCACTGGTTTAATCCTGAGTGTGTGAGCAATATATACCAATCAGACATGTATGAATTTAATGCCACTAAAAATACTTTATACATCTCTACCACCATTGCCCAGAGGCAGGTGAAGAAAAGAACTCCTATTATGGATCAAAGAAGAAAAATTCTTTCTAGCCCCAGAAGTAATCACTGGAAGCCCTGAAGCATGGGATCAGTATAATATAAATACAGTATATACAATACATATTGCACCACCTTTTAAATTCAAACCTCTATTAACTATCTTGCCACAGATATTAAGCAAATTAAAGACTTAGCAAGTGTATTCAGTCACAGAATATTATCAATGCATTCCTGGAAAGAACTTCAGAAATTCTACTCTACAAAATAGCACTGCATCTTATGCTTTTAACCTGACACACCGGAGTATAGAAGATTGCTTCATAAACCTATCATCCAGTCCAAGTTATTCATTAAGTTCCTATTTTCAGGGAAGTGTTAAGGCACAGAAAAATCTGGCTCACGGAAAGTTACTATTTTCCAGAAATATGACAAGTATTTTACTTTTGGAGACTTTGACTGAGGTTCTGACAGGTCCCTGGTATGCGGTACTGATTCTTCAGTGTCAGATGCATCTTTGAAAATCTGATTATCTAAATTTCAATGCTTTTGGCAATCTATGTTTTAATAAAGTCATGAGTCACCACTCTTTTAGCATCCAGAAAATTCAGTATTTGGAATTACCAATACGTGTTGGTATTTCTGTGGTTTCCCAGTTTCTGACAATTGCAGTGACAGGGACAGCAGCAACTAGAGTCAGCCTAGATACGATAATGTCGGCAGAAATCCAACTGGTGCTTTTCAAACATGTTTGTAATGGCCGTGAAAGTACAACTTTTCTGCCTGCTTAAGCAAGTACAGCCACTTATGCCAAAGCAGCTTAAGGTTTTGATTATGAGTTATTGAGGTAGGACTGAAACCCATATACCAGTCAGATCATCTTTTGCTGTCATTTCTTGGCTTACGGTCAGCCTGGTCCAATAGCTAAGGATTTCCAGTAGGGAACCAGGCTCTGGCAGTCTGCAAGACTCTACCAGATCTATTAATCACTCTGATTTTCAGTTGACCTCCAGGCCATTTTTAGTAACAGAGGCAGAGGTCTAGTTAGTGAGACTTTTATTCCCAAAGGAGTCATACTTTCTTATACACCATTTTAATTTATGTAAGTTGCCCAGGTGCCAACATGATGGTCAATATAGCAGATCTGAAAGAAACAATTAAGGAACCATGAGTAATTGAAGGGCTTTGCTTAAATCTTTATTAAAAAGTACCTGGCACAATAACAGACAATACTATAGCAGCAAGCAACACAGAATCTCTTTTATCAGATTTCCTTATCACACACAGTTCAGCATCTAGTTTGAAAGGCTTTATATACAAAACTAACTAAAAGCAATATTTAACAGAGAGTTATTTTCCATGTCACTGTAAATCATTGTTCAGCTTTATGCACAGAAACGATGGAGCTGTTCTGAGTCTGTTATTTTCTTCTGTTTGGATTTCTGCAGTAAAGAATAGATGGACGAGAACAAAGAGGGCATCTGACAAATATGACAACCCAAATATTATAGCCAGCACGGAAAGATGAAAGGAAGACAGAAACGGAAAGAAATAGTGGGGCTATGCCAATAGTTGAGGGGTTTTTTTGTAGGCTATATCGCAAGGTAATTGGCTGTGATGTGAATTATGCTTCCCAAGCCAAATGTGAGAGTGCTTAACAGACGCAGAGGTCAATTATCTCTCAGTAGAGCCCGCTCAGAGAAAGAGGCTACTGCAATTAGAATACACTATTAAAAATGGTTAGCCATTTTAGTATTTTATATCACTACCCTTCTCAAAAAGCTGTCCATAGTAATTCCTGTCATTGTATGCCTCACGGAATACTCTGTCCTTGGAAGAAAAAAAAATCACTAAAAATATTATTCCTCTGAGTTTCTTCTCCTATGAGCCTTGGAACTCTCAGGTTATTCAAGCAAAGAAACCAGAAATTTATTTCTAAGTACTGTATATTGCTCACTTCTAAGTACTGTATATGTTTACCTTGTCAATAAAGGGAAATTTAGAGATAAATAACCCCTAGAGATAAAAGGTTGTAATTTGCAAATGTGATCTGAATTCTCAGTGTTGACAGTCTGTAAAGGTTTTGTAGATTACAGGGCAGTCAGACCCAAATTAGGACTCTGTTTCACTTCTTTTCACCTATAATATGACTGGACTGTGAAATCATATTTGCTCTTGTATCTCTTTGAGGAACTCTATCATTTTTGTTGCCTTTATCAACAAAATTAAATCTTTTTGTTATAAACTTTGATATATAAACTCTCTTCAGGGTCTTATCAGGTTTCATTCTAGACAGAAGTAGAGATAATACTGGCAAAAAAACTGTTCCAAAATATATCTGATATAAAAATAGATATACTTTTTTTATAATAGTTCATTTACTTAAAGCAAATTATATTTTCCAAGATGTTTGATCCCAGCCTCTCTACAAACAACCTTTGAACAGAAAAGTTCATGCCATACTATGGTGAGTGAAAAACAAGGTGGGGCTCTGCCACCAAACAAAAATTATATCAAGCACTGAAACTGTAGTTTCACATACACAAAATGTAAACTCTCATCGAGTAATTAGAACAATAAAACTAGGAGCTGTGGTAAACAGTAGAAATACGTTGAGCAACTCAAGGAGCAAAGAGTCCCTTTCCCAACTGACACCAATAAACCACAAAGTTTTGTTTACTATGAACATTTTCAGCAAGGCTGAATATGGCATTTCTTTAGCTATCACTCAAGAAATCTCTTTGTTTGAGAGCTGCTAGTAGAAACAGGAAATGATTATTCAAAATCATTAACACAAACCTGAAAATACATTCTCTTCAATGAGAAGAAATCTACCCAGCAAATAAACCCTTCTTCATTTTCTAAGTAAAATCAGTTGAGAGGCATAATTTCTCTGAAAAGGGCTCTGTTTTCCTTCCTTCAAAATACAAAAGTTGCCTAAGCTCTACTTCCATTTCAAAACTCTATTATCTTGTGTACATTTTTGTTTGTTTTCGTTGCTATGTTCCTCTCCTGAGAGATTAGTTTCACTGATCTTTAATGAATTTCATAACAGCAAAATCCATTATTTTACACACAATTTCAAAAATGGTAGCTTTGAGCTTAAATTTTCCACAGCCCATCCCAATTTAGGATATTGAATATGCACTTGTCAGAGTGTTGCAGCATGCACAAACATTCTTACAAGCACAATTACCTCCGATGCATGTATGACTGCACAAATACTTCATTCCTTAGCAAAACTGTTATTCTTACAGAGTTTTAAAAATTTACTTTGAAAGACACTAGTTGTCCTCATTTGGTTTGCGGGAGACTTTTTTGCCTTTCTGGAAAGACAACATTATTTTGAAGATTGTTTGGTTCTATTCTACAGTAAAGGTAAAATCATACTACTAGAAAAAACTTCCTAAACCTAAACTTGTGGTGGAATTTCAGATGCTGAACATGTCCTTTAAAATCCTCTTATTCAGACATTTATACTTGGAATATATGTACTAGTTGCTTGCTTGCTGAACTACCTAGGCCTTTGTCATAATTTAATATTTAAGAATATTATGTAGTTTCTTGTAAGTGTTCAACCAGGTCTTATAGACAGAGAAAAACATAGAAAAAAACTAGAAAAAATTACAGGTGGGTCCAGCTTCCTGTATCAACATCCCAGCCACCCTCTGAAACATTAGCTAACCAACTAGTGCAGAATTCCTTACAGCTTCTGAGGAGTTTTAGCAGACTGGGGTATTTTTCTGGTTCAGACATCTGTAGAAGAACCATTTTCTACTTTAATGGTTGATGTCATCAGCTGCTTTACACACAAGCACTTCTTCTGAGCACTAGCAGAGAGGTCAAAAGGGTCGCAAGTTTTTTTTTCCCCAGCACAGCTTAATGGCTGTTCAGTACTAACATTTTAATAATGGTTATCTCTGAGAACAATGCAAAACACTATATATTTTTTCTTTATCTTCTGCATTTTTAATTTGCTTTGCAGAATAAGTCAGTAAATGACCCAGGCAGGACTCAAGGGTATTATCCTGACCTTCAGAGGCCATGTTTTTCCCAGTAGCAAAGTATATGCAAACAATCTCAGTTAGAATTTTCTCCTCCAGTTCCAAAAAGAGGTTACATTTGTGAATGCATTCCATGGCTCACAACAGTCTTGTTAGATACCAACAGCACTGACTGCAAGGGCTTTGAATAAAACAGCAAATGGATAAAGATATCTCCTGGAGGGGCAAATGATTCTGTTGAACAGCCAGAAGGACCCTTAAAATCCTTGATGTCTCTGTATCATCCTCTTGCAAGAATACATTGGATACACATGGGTTTATGGCAGATACAAGGATATACATAAGGCTGAGACATCCAGATCTTAATCTGTCCTTTCTATCCACAGCTGCTGTGTAACCCAAATTTTCATAATTCCTTGTCTCATTGCAATCCCTTGCAGCATGACACAATATGAAAGAGTCTTCTACCAAAAGGCTATACACAGTTGGGAAGGAGCAGTCCACTTGTTCAGCATCACAAACCACAGACAATACGCAGCCCTTGTCGTTCTCGCTCTCTGATGAGCACAGTCAAATCCAAGGTTTCAGAAACCTTTGCAGAACAGCCTGGCTCACCTACATGAGTGTCCCTGTTCACAGCCCTGTCCTTATTACCCCAGAGCAAAGAAAATGTTAGCCTTGAGAGTGAAACACATTTCTTGAACACAGGGAACGAGTACATGAAGCTGAATGTCTGGAAGAGATCAAGACAACACAACCTCAGCTGTTCCAGCACCAACAGCTAAACTTACTTTTTTCATTATCTTCCCACCTGTGTGTTCTGAGGTCTATGTCTCACTGATTTGGTAAAGAATCAGGGAACAAGACAAAGAGAAAATACTTCTTAACACATATTCTTCCTAGTCTAGGAACTCATTCGGATATTCTGGAAGACTCCTTAAGAGCCTCAGAGAAGGCAGGTGGAAATTTAGCGACACTGAATATGCTCAGTCTAATAATTGTCCTCAAGAGGTATTTCTTACAACTGAATTTCTAGCATATTATTAGTTTTTTAGTTTGTCTGTTTTGGGAGGATATGGGAGTTGATATTTTTGAAGTGCTAGTTGACCACATAGTGTACAATGAAAGTAGTTGAGTTTGCTAATTTGAAATGAGTCCTAAAGACTTTAATATTCCTTGCACTATAGCAACGCAGAAAGTCATTCCTATTTAATTAGTTAGGCCAAAGTATTTGCAAAACAATTAAGAATGTAATTTAATTTTGGTGTTTCGTAAACATCCAGGGATTCATTCATTCTGAACTTATGACCTACATGTTGAGTTTACTTTGCGATGTATCGTTAAACCAGTCAGTTAGAACTCACAATTAAAATGCATGACATAGCAAACCTAATAAGTATATATTACAAATTAGAAATATATGTTAGAAATTTACTTCTTTAAAAAGTCTTCATAGCTTAGAGAATGAACCGTGGGGTCAAATCGAAATGGTGTCAATGGGGAAGTCCCTTTGGAACATCTCCATGAAGCCTGAGGGATTCAGCCCTTTCAGAAATTATTTTCCAAGTTGCCTCCTCATTGCAATGGAAAGACTAATTCAGTGTACAGGTTCCAGTAGGGCATTGTGCCTACACAAGCAGCTCCCACCAGGGCAGATATAGGCAGTGATAGCATTACTATGTGCTACAGTCAGCCTGTTTCTGTGGGGAGGGAACAAGAAAATTCAGATAACAATTGGCAATTCAGCACAGACACACAGCAGCAGCCATGTCTGAACTATTATGCAACATGCCTACATTATTAAACAAAAAAACTATATAAAAGGACACCACATTTACTCTTACAGGGATTAGGGAATGCCAGAATTAAGATTGTCTATCCAGCTTTCATTATTCTCTTTTGTATATGTAGTATGATTGTCTTCACTCATGTTCACACACTTTCCTCCCCATGAGACTTCCCCTGGCACAGTCTCTTAATGGGTGATTATTCAAATTTTCATTTCATCTTCCTTATTGGTTATTTGAACTTATTTAATGCCTATCAAAACTCGCAGTGATTATAAAATTATTCATCCCTTCCAATTCCTCATTAGGTTACTCACAGTCACGTCTAAATCCTTCTCAAGCACCAATCTTTACAATGTCCTGAAGGAAAGAATGAGTATTAAGAATCCATCTTACAGCAGAAAAAAAAGGGAGAGTAAGTTCAAAATTGTAAAATTGTCCATTAGTTTTCTGTGCCCAACATGAAACATCAATACATCATGTATTTTACAGTTCTTTATATGCTCAAATTATAGTTCTACTCAACTCTAAATGCAACTGTGAGTGCTGAACAAGAGGCCTCTTCTCTGCCTGCAGTTCCTAACCTTGTCCACTCTTCCTTTCCCACCTTCTGCAGTTCAATGGGACATCACAGTGAAAGAAGGGGAGCACTCCGAGCACATCAATAAAGCACAAATCAAATTTGAATTTCTCAAATCTGCTTCTGCACCCTCAGTGAAGTCAGACACTTCACTGATAGACCAAGTATGAGTATTAAAATTCCAAATTATGCTAAAGACTGCAATCAAGGTTACACTTAAAAAACAAAATGAAGTTTCAACAGGCTATCAAGGTTAAAGCAGTCCTGATACTAAGAATCATTTAAGGGTTTGTATCACACAAGCTACCAAGGTAGCCTCCTGCAAAATGTCAAATGGTCATTTAAAGCATAAAAGATCTGGGGCTGCTGAGCCAAGACACGTAATATTTTTTACAAAATGGCTGGAACTATATTGTTTCCCAATTTATAAACAGATAAGATATTTTTACTCATAAAACTCTCATAATGAACTTTCTTGAAGCATAAACTGAAAGCAGCTTCCTGGATGGGTAATTTTGAGAAAAAGATAACTGTGACCATGGTTTTATAAAGACATGTCCTGAAAGGCAGAAGCTACAGGGAGAGAGAGAAGCTCATGCCTTTAAAAGTATGCATGCAGCTGGCTGCAGTGGGAGTCATGCCCCAAACTCCGCTGCAGGATTGGGTCCCCCCCGTCGGGCAGACTGCGGCGCTGGGCTGAATTTCCTCTTGCAGGTGTCAGCGTGTGCCCATCCTGCCCACACCTGGGTCCCCACAGCTTGAACCCTGAGATTTCCCTGAGCAGGAACTGCCAGGCATCTAACACATATCAAATCCAAGCTTGTTTTCTGTGATACAGCCAGACATCCACCAGGGACAAGGCTGAAACCACCAAACCCATTTTACAAGTGACCTAAGCCAGAATCCAGCTCTCCAGAGGCAAAAGGCTAGTAAATTAACCTACTGTGTCACCTAACCCTTCACTATTGATTAGTAATTATTCTTTTCAAATGAAACAAGGACATAGGACATAAGGTCATCTACAGCATATCCTGAGAAAAGCCAATGTTTCCCTACATCCTTCCATCAATCACTGTTGAGCACTGACTTGAAAGAAAAAGTTCTCATTGAAATACAATTAAAAAAGTAATTTAACTCAGTCTGCATAAAGCAAGAAGAGCTTGTGGATGTGAGCTAGTTCTGAGAAAGGCATGACAGGGACAACTACAGTCAATTTTTCTTCAATCTGAAGAAGCCATCGGAAAATTTAATAAAATAAGTGGTCAGTGAGTAAGTAAAACAACCAGGGACCAGCGGTCCTAGTGATGCTAGTTTATTAGAATTAAAATTCTTCCATACTGGCTCCCTTTGGCTATACTGACCTCCTTCCTCCCTTTGATCATTTCTTTCCTTTGTATCTATTCCTACATCTAATTAACAGCTAATTAATTGATTGAAAAACATGCTGCTCATACAAATGCACCCACTGAATTATTTTATTACCTAAAAAAACCCCACTCTACCTTTCCTTGAACTATAAATGTTGCAGGTAAAGGAACCACTGAGAAAAGAAATATATCTATCTCCTTTAAGGATATAGCACTTATAAACTTTGACATAACCAGTGACCCTACGTTGTCCTCTGTAACAACTGATGCTGTATTCTCCTGAAGGCTGACTTAGAGAATGACCCCATCTGTTCCATTTGCTAGTTCTATAGACTAAGATCTGAATTTCCAGAAATCTCGCCTGAATCTAAATCTAAGATATGTTCCATGTTTTGAGGCTGAGACTTGCAATGGGCTTTACTTAAGCCAAGATCCCAGGTAGCAGCTGCACTTTCAGACATCGGAAATTTGTTTTCTTTTCAACCTATCATAAACACAAACTTTTCTGCAGTAGCATAAATTCTGTGGTGCAAATTCTGAGCAGACAGAAACATCTTAGTCTTTAGGACATTCTTTCTGCAACATACTTGACTGCTAGCTTCCTTGAGGAATTAGTGTTATTGCTTTATTTCAAAAAAATAAGAATGGGTGTCAGTTGTAAGTCACCACACCGTTTTCACAAGATTTTGAATAATGCTGCTTCAGTTAGCTAAAATATACAACTAGTTTACAATTTCTTCCACGATTTCAGAAGACATATGAGAATCTCATACCTAAGTTACATGATTGCATATGTAGCAGGGGGAATGCAGTACACAGTGTTCACAATGCATTAATGCCATAAGTTTACAGTAGCAATTAGAGTGCACAGAGTAAAATGTATATTTGGATTATATCCTGTCAATCAGTATATTTCTAAGGTAATGAAATTTGTTCACTGTCTCATGGTGAGTTTATGATTCTAATATCTTAAATATGTATGAAGTGTATTTTTATCTGAATTCATGTAGAGGAATCTAAATTTCAGCATTTTGCCTAAGGCCACAATATGGAGCTATTTTAGAGTTAAGGTTATCATACTGCACAGTTTGGTGGCATTTAGGTTTTATTATTATTATCATTGTTATTATTATTACTTTTTTCTACAGTAGAAATCTCAAAACAGGTATTAACCTTACATACTGTATGTGCTGGATCCAATTCTCAGATCCAACTTGGCCTGTTGCTAGCAAAGTATTTACCTAGAAAGCAAGCTAAGAATTGACCTAAAAGAAAACACTGGTCTGAAGTGTAGCCAGGCTCTTATCTAACGTGCAAGAAGACAGGAGTGTATCACTCCTGAGGCTGAAAGCAGAGAGCAGACCCTCCCACCATTGTAGCCTACTTGACTCAAGCCAGAACAGCCTCCCTTTTCTATATTTTCATGTGCTCCTTATTTAGCTTTATATCACCTTTGATATCCATTCTTCTTTCTAATCCCAAATATCACATTTTTTTATTTTACTGTACTCTAAGAAAGATCCATGTCATATACCTTTCTCTAGACATCCCAGTCCCGTGTTCCACAGCTCCTAAGTAGCATTTCCTACATAGATCTCTTCTCTATACACATCATCTTTTGTCTATACACATGGACCATCCTAATCAACTGATTCGGCCAAATACTAATTTCTTTTTTATATTTTTTCAGCAGAATCTTCTCTGTTGCTGCAATAGAAGGTATTTCTTTATTCTTCTCAAGGGTCTTCATTGCCACCCTTGGCTTTGAATGCTTCACCCAAGGTTCCACTCAAGTTTGGGAGGAGTTTTCATAAACACTCAGAAAGTCTGCTCTCATAACAGCTCATCTTAAAAATGTTTTTCATCTTACAAATAGGTTTTGAGGAACTAGTTTGCTGGTATGCTGAAACTATAATTCTCAGCATTATAGTATCATTCCTTTCTTGTCTTCTTTTACTTCATCTTTCTGAACATGCCTGTTGCCCTTGTTTTTGTTTAGATTGTGCACTGCCTGAGAGGCAGCTTCTCTGGTATGCATCAACACATGTAACATAAAATGATGCTGGCAACTTTTCCACCCCATTTCTGAGACTGATTCATATGTAGGACAAATCATATTTCTCTTCACTTTTGCCTATTTCCACAATCAGATGTTAATGTATTGCATCTTTCAGATTCTGACCAAGATAATGTAAAATTACAGCATGCTTCCCTCACAGTCTACCCATTTTTAAGGTTTAACAGTTTGTCTGATTTCCTTCAATACTACTGAGCAATGCAAATTTTATCACATAATTTCTTACAGAAAATACTTAGGCCAAGAGTTTTGACGTCCTGAAGATAAATATTTGAGTGCTGTCCCAGCTTGGTGTGGGACCTCCTTCCTCTGGCATTTGTTCAATATGTTCAAAACTGAAATGCTTTCACTTTCTCTGCTCATTGAAGCTGGAGCAATCCTAACAGTTTTCAGTTCAAACCTCTGTAGTTTTATCATTAGCATGATACCACACTCACATTTAGTGTTGATTTGTGCTTCCCCTGTAAAGTGTTAAAATTTCTGTTTTTCTTAGTGATAACATTTGTAGTGAGCTATCCCTTTTCAACAGTTTCCAGCAGGAGAGGAAAAAATTAGGCACTACGATATCAGGAAGATGGACACTGGAAAAGACAGAGGATAAATTTCTTCAAATATTATTCCCAACATTTTTAATAGTCCTTCTAATATTTTCACATTACTTGAAAAATGATGTTAGATATTTATATTTCATCCTAGTGCTAAGAAAGCTTTGAGAATAACCACATGATGCTGTGCAAAAAGGGATTGATAATGAAATAGGGTTAACAGACAGGAAATGCTTTGGCTGCGGATGAAGCTGTATTGCTGCTCTTTGTTGCTCTAAAAGAATGACTGAACAACATAAATTTGATTGTGACTCCCTACAGCTCCTAATGAACAGGTATAAAGATTGTAAATAATGAAAAGAACAATTAATTGCATCTGAGAGTTTAAGCAGACAGCGGACATGAGCAAATTGAAACTAGACAGTTACTTCAAACTGAGGCCAAAATATTAGCAGAGCAATATGAAGACTCTTTATTGTTTACACTAATGCTTTCTTTGAGCAAACAGATGTTCTAGAATTGTAAATCCAATACATTTCATGAATGCTAACATCCTCTGGAAAATAACTAGTTTGCTAGAGTTGGATTACAAAGAAGTTTACTTCTTTAAAAAGGAATTTTGTAGCTAGCAGACTTACTAAATCCAAAGGTTCCCTAAAGTGACATATTTCTAAATTTTTTAGAAATTAAACCCAACATTATTAATGTAAAAATGTCAGTGCCTGAGTATTTAAAATGACCTTTTTTTAATAATTCTTTTTAAAAATATGCACATCTGAACTAGAATTATAATGGCTTCAGTGTTATGGATTAACATTGTACAAGAGACCACAACTATGTCAAAGCAGCCATTTCGCTCTGGTAAGGACAAATTAGATATTTTTGAATGTGCAAGTTAAGTGAACAATCTGTCATTCATATCTTCATGCTTTTCAATGGCAGGTTTTTTCCCCTCTGGCACTTGTGGTTTCGATGTATCACCCGCCAGGAAAGGACATTGTTCTGGAAGGTTTAGCAAAAAAACATTAAAATGTAACCACAAAAAAAAAATTCAAGTAGAATTAAGGATCTGATTTAAACCCACAAAAGCAATGAAATCTAAGTGTAAGTCAATTATGATTGACATGTGTCCCTTAACATATGCTAGATACTACTTGCTGCACATGCAGGAAGTTATTAAAACCATTTAACAATAGAGTTTGCATGATGACAGCCAGATCAAGGAGCACTGTCAATTAAAAAAGGGGATAGATAAATTAAAAAAATAGGAGAGCTAATTCAGTACAGGGATGTAATTAAAAGTCCAAGAGATTATGTAAACCTTTGTGGTTCACTTGTTGGACTGTCAGTCGCATGGTAACGAGCTGAAGGGACCCTGCAAAGAACCAAAACTTTCCCCCTGGCTGCCCACAGCAGGTCCTGCAAACTCACAGACCTGTGCAGTGAGGTGACTTTCTGTATAGAAATGGCAGTCACTGCTAATCCTGCTAAAGTTACTGGGAGCTGCAGGTGGTTAAAACTTTTGCCTGTAAGTCTGACTTCTGAAAATTTTGGTTTTGGATATTAGCATTTGGTCATCGTGAAAACTGATACTTAGCATAAAGATGCCCATGTTGCTTTAAAGATAGAAACAGGTGAAGAGAACCCTGAAATTTGGAGCCTATGTTTTAGAAAACCCTTCAATAACAAGATAAGAATCTCTTCAAAGATATCCAGGAGAGAAAGAGAGAGAGAGAAAAAACGTAGGGAAGAAGAGAAGGAGAGAACTGGAAGCAATATGTTTCTGGTACTTAGCTTGTTTTGCAGGAGGTGCAGCTCATTAAAACACTCAGAACGGTGCTGCTAGGAAAGCAGATTTTGAGTGAATGTTAGTGAGGTCTGCAAATCAGTTGAATTCCACAACGCAAGCACATTCACTACCTCCTGCAGTCAGAGGGGCTGTGGTTTAGAAAACATTTTTTTGCTGTGAGACCCAGAGTTTTTCACATAGCTGCTCTGATATCTCCTGTCTAAAAGCCATCCAGCCACATTCACATAGCACCAGGCTCCAACAAATGCAATGATCTAACATCTCTGGCAAGGTGGAGCCTCAGTGGGATTAGGACAGCTCTACTTCCATCTGCCCATGTAGAGGCAACAACCAAGACACGAAATACAGATTCTTTTCCATATTTTGATACATAAAACTATTGTAACTTTGATAAAAGACTGTCCCCTCTCAACATCACTCTCTTATCTATCCCTTTTTTCCTTGATTTTTACTACTTAAATTGCAATTTTTTCAGTACATCTTCTATTATGGCACCTAAAACAGTAATGGATAGATGTTCATTTCTGCATTTAGGCTCAATAGGAAGAGAACTACGACTTATGATATAAATGGTAAGAACACGCTCTAACCCTTTCCTGGCACATTCCATCCAACAGTATAGAACATCTTGCCCTGAATTAACACTCAGCCTCATACAAACATTGTCTCCACTTCACATTGGAGTAGGACACAGAACAGTTACAAAACTTTCCCAAGGTCACTGTGGAAGTCTCTGTCAAAACAAGAATAGAAGACACATGATTGCCAGTTTCTACTTCAGCTATATAATGATTATTTCCCTGACACACAATATCTCTTTATGCATATGTCCTTAGTAATAAAAAACAGGGAAAAGAAATACATCAGATATATGTGACGCAGTCTGTAAGCAGAACTCTCTCTAAACAATATGTCTTTCAAATTTTTCCATGAGGCATCAACATCTCTTTAAGGACTTTATCATCATTACTGACATATAATCATTCCTTGCAGGTGGAAAACATTGTGCTGAGAGATAATTGGGATAGTTATTGGATATGACTCCTCACTGGTTTTAAGGCAGTATGAAGGCATGATTGCATTCTGCTCAAAGAAAAGAATGAATATTCTCTGCACTTATGTCAGATTGAGTGATTTATGGGTATTGTAAGTACTGCATTAGATTATAAGGTCTAACATTATCTGATAGGATGCAATGCAAACTTAAAATATGGATGCTTTCCCCTATGAGAGAGGAAAACCTGTTTTGGCTGTTGGAGTCACATTTGCTATTGGTTTATCTGGGTGGGGTTATTTGATCTCAGCTTGTGTGGAGGAAACTGTTATCTCACAGTGCCACACTCGTTGTTGAGGGAACAAATATTTTGAAAACCTTTCCCAAATAAGTGGGCATACTAATGAAAAAATTCTGATGTCTGTAAATGAGCACTTTGCTGACGCATTTGTGAGCAATATATCACTCTTAGGAATCCTGTTTGTCATGGACATCTTGGGAAGAAAATGGCTAAGAAAACTCTGGTTCCTCAAATAAGACCTTGGGCTTGAGAGTATGCGGGAGAAAAAGGGGGCAGTTGGAGGGAGACACTTCTTTATCTTACAAGATCTTTCAGGGGGAAATCTCTGCCCAGGTACTTGCAGAAGGGGAAAATCCTTTACCCAGAACAAGAAAAATAATAGCTTTACACAGCTAAGAAACCTCTAAGGAAGCATTAATTTTCTTGATTCTTTGTTCTCCGGGATAATATTCACACATGCTATGTGTGGAGGTTCAGGTGTTTCTTTTATTCAATTGTATCTCACCTGAAGAAGATTAAACAGGTAAAAATATGTGCACTATGTGAACAGCAGGTGCGTGATACCAAGCAAATGAGGACAAGTCACTTCTGTAACAAAGCTAATGTTTTGTCGTTAATTCAAAATTGGTCTGAGCCAAAGCCCACTGGAATCAGTGCAAGCTTCTGCATTAACTTCAAAGGGTTTTGGATCAAGGCCAGTATCATTCCTGTTGTTAGGGCTCATTAAGTAATTTTAGTAAAAGAAAACTCTTTAATTTCCTTTTTTAGAATAAAAAAAATTACAAGACCAAATGTCAGTTGTGTCTATTCTTTTATGAAAAGCTTCCTCACTGGATACTTCATCAGTAGAATGGTTAAGTCGTGGCATATTTTTAAGATCTCGTTCAATGGAAAGGGATGTCAGAAATCAACAGCCCCAAAATTTACATCTCATGCTATGGAAGCTTCCCAGGATGGGGTGAGGAGACAAAGAAAAGTAAGTAGACATAATTTTATTGCCTAGGAAGAACTTCTATTGTTCTATGCTGCTTTCATGGGACATAATGTCACTATATGCAATTCTACAGGCATTTCCAGTCATTGTTTCACACACGGAATTCCCATTGAAGTCAGTAGCATGCAACTCCATGGCAGGATACGGCTGTAAGGCCAGTGAATTTTATCCTAATGTAACAAGTCAGATGACTGCAAAGTCATCACTAAGCCAGGTGATGACACCACCGGAGCTGAATTTCCTCTGAAAAAAATAAGAAAAACATGAAGATATAAGACACCAGTTCCAGATACCCCCTGCTGTTGCTCCACAGTCAGAGAAACTCAGGTGGAGTGTTTGTAACCTTCTCACTCTTCCAGTCATCTCCAAAAGCTGAAGAGGAGAAAGCAAGCTCTTCCGCTATACAGGCAAAATTTCTTTGATGCCGAAATTCCAGTTCCATCTTTCCTTAGACCAAACCAAATCTTGCTGCCAAGATGTCATGCCATATCTGCTCTCTTTCAGAGATATCTGACAAAGAAAACCACATGGATCTTTGAAAGATATGAGAGTCACAGAGTTTTTTACTCGTTTGGGGTATTTTTTGGTTACAGTTTGATTTTTTTTATTGCAGCCAGCACTTTATCGCTGGATCATTATTACTTCCAAACGCCTGGTTTAATGGTAGCAGTTACCATCTCAGCCTAATTCTCAAGTGATCTGCCACCTGCATCACTGAAATTAAAGTGGTGTTCACCTGTATATTTTCAGTTCTTCATTCATGTGAGTCCTTAACCATGAGATGCAGGGCAGCTATCAAGAAATAAGTCCAGAAGAAACATTCTGTTACAGGGGGGGAAAACTCAGCCAGCCACACCTCGGACATAGGATGTTGGGAATATTGCAGGGTGTCCCAAACACTGCTCATGGCCATGAATACGACTGCCTTCCTAAGTGGCCCCCAAAACCAGCCATGTCTAGGCATGTTGCATTTAAGACGCCAGTGTCATGGATATGATTTTTCCAAACATTCAGTCTTACAGCTATTTTCAATTTTTCATTATTATATTGTGCCTGAGGAGATCCTTAAAAAGAAATTCTGACGGAAATGTTTTCGTCAGTTTTATGAGGAATGGAAGAACGAAGGATAGGATATAGTCTCATTGTAAAAATAAAAAAAGGTAGTAACACAGCTCCTGCAAAAATGTCTGATTCTGAGATGTGAAATTTAGCATGGGTCTCTTGTGCTTAGTTTCAGGGGAAAAAATAGATTGAGTGATAATAAACAAGAAAAAAATCATTCTTGTGCATGCTTGGTATACAAGTAGCCTGAGGAAGAGTGTTTGTGATATCACTCATGATAGAGAAGAATGCTTTTTAGTCTCCGGAAAGTGGATACCGTGTCATACTGGTTCTCGGCAAATCTGGATTTTGTCCCCCTTTCTGCCACTGGCCTCATGAGGGACACTGAGAAAATCACTTTTCTCTACTTTGTCTCTGTTTCCCAGCTTTAAAATCAGGAAAACATATGATTCGCATTTTTTTTCTTCTTTTTTTCTTTATTTCCTTCTTTTTTATGATCTCCCAGACCCCTCAATTAAGGATTCAGAAAAGAGCTATATAGTGTTGATGTTATTATTACAAATAACCTAAACTAACGTGAGAATAAACCAGAAATTATGACTCTACAACTTTTTGTAACACAAATTATCCAGTATTCAGTCTAGCACAAAATTGTTTTGCATAAGAGGACAGAGAAACAACAGGGTAATATGGCTACAAAGCAGCGATTGATTTAGGTTACTTCATACTTATGAAGTCCAGTTTGTATGTCTTTTATGTTTTCTCTAGTGAGATTATACAGCTCCACTCCGTGAAACACAGAGGGTTGGAAACACGAAAAAAATCAAACACAACATTTGAAGTCAAATTTTTCAAGTAGTAGGTGGTTTCATTTTGTATATATTTTAAAAAAATAATTAATTGAAATTTTAGGAGATAAAATGCTACTCCATTTAGGACTACATCTGCATATGTGTGCGTGTATATGTGGGCACACATGTGCACCTATATACTTTAATTAATGTTTGGTTCTGTAAAGCATTTTAGAAGAAATAAAAAATAATAAAATCTAGTTTCTCAACTTTTTTAATTGACAATATGTCATTAAGCAGAAGGATTCATTTTATTCCAAGTGCATGGCAAAAGACAACTCAAAAAGTTTACTCAGAGCCAAGGGCAACAGGGGAGTTGCCTTTTTCAAGAAACATGGCTGTGCAAAACTTGCTAAGTTTGTGGAATCTCTCTGGTTTGTATTGCTTTACGAGATTTGACAGAGGAGTATTGTTTCCAGAAGTGTAACTTCTTAATGTGTTTCCCAGAATTCTGAAAATATTGTATGTAGGCAGTAGTGGTCTAAGGGTCACCTGCATCCTGCTGGAATAAACTTACCTATACATGGATAGAAGTGGGTAATGATATTTAAAGATATACTCCTTTTTTTTCAATAGATTCTTAAGAATTATGCAAAGCTGTTGAGATACCAAGGATGTTTTTAGCACAGGAGAAATATACTTTAAAATCTTTTGTGTTGAAAAAAACTTTCTGCTTTGTTGTTTATTAATATTTGGCAGACAGTACAACACCTTTCTTCCCCTGCCTCTTCATTTCACTAAAGGCCTCACAGGTAGCATTCAAATGAGGTCTGAATTTATAATACAAACTAACTTGATCCAGAAGTCTCTTCTCAAGTAAATTATCCTGATCATTAGTAGAGCTTCATATGGTATTTCCACGGATGTAAAGCACGCACGACAAGTATTTTAAACCACTGCTCTCCTGTACTGGCCATGTGCAACCAATTGATTGCTTTTTTCTTTTTTTTTTAATAATTAGTTCATTTTTTTTCTTTTTAATAATCTGTGAGCTGTAAAGCACTTATCATGGCTGCCACCCAGACTTTTCAATAACATTAAAACAAAGCAAAACAAAAGAGCCCTCAAATATTGACTCAGTAATCTATCTCCCTCCCTCAAGGAAAGCTTGCCTGCCATAAAATTCCAATCAGTTGCACACACACAATTATGAAAACATGGGCCTCAAAACTTCATTCAAAAGCCTGATTACACTAAATATAGATCAACACGTAATTTCTCCTTCCTTTCTATTTTTAAATCATGTTTTTGACAAACGTTGAAATTATAATGAATGGTTTCGATTGTTTTTCTTTCTTTTTTGCATCAGAAGGTTTGTGGAGGGTTTCATGGATTTAATAGCCGTGTATTCTTTATTGCTCCTTTAAAATACTAATAAAAGTGATGAAAAGGCATGAAAAATCATCACTGATTGCATAGGAATTCACTTAAAATACGATCTTTCCTCTGCTCAGTTATCATCTGTGGTGGTGTTTCCTTACAGAAATGGTAAAGGGCTAAAAGTTCTTAATAAAAAACACATGCTTTTCTTTACCCCACCACCACGCTTGAATGTATTCCCCTGAGGAAAACTACACCAGGCTAACCACTGCAAGGCAGCCTTATAGTAAATCGGATCCTTTTTTTTAAATGCATTCCCAGAAGACTCAGTTTAATACACTGCTTCTGAGAATACCTCTGTGAGATTGTCTTTTCCCTTTGATAGTCTTGCTCTTCGTATTTTGAAGCCATCTCAGCTCATGAAAGGCAGGAACAGAAAACACTATTCTGAGACCATTAAGCACCGCATTACTGAGAAATTTTTAAAAAGGAGCGTGTATATGTTGCATTCCATACCTTTGTTTCTATCTCTGGACATGTAAAGTTCTCCACACTTAACAGAACGGAAAACGGATGATTGCCCTCGAAATGTGTAAGAGGTGGTATTAGCAGTGTTACGGTCCAAACCTTAAAATACAGCGACATTGAGAAACTCTTATCACGCTTATGGCCACGTCTCAAATATAATGGACTTCCAGTCAAAAAGGGAAAAATGGGTTGTTAAGGGCTTTTCTTTATTTATGTTTTGAAAGCTGATGTTCATTTGAGAAAATATCCCACCACATAAATTGGAAATTACTGTGGACTCAGCATCAGGACTTGTCTTGGAAGAAAAAAATTTTAAGCCAGATCTTCCCGTTTGAAAATGGCGTGTTGAGGTCTGCCAGTGACAATCGATTCCACATAAAACAGCTTCACTTCCTTGTTCAGGAGCGGTGACATAGCCTTGCACATTAAGTGGGGAGAGAGGGAGAAAAGGATCTTAATTCAAAGACAGAAAGAGAGCCTAGAACAAGCATTTGACCTTGCTCCGAAGAGAAAAAATAGCAAGTGCTAAATTAAATTTAAAAAAAAAAAAAAATTTGCGATTGGAGAAATAAGAGTATCAGATCAGCTGGGTTTCTGGCAAAGCTGCTTTCCAGAACGGTTAGAGGGACAAAATGCCTTACAATACACTCCCCCATTGTCCACCATGCAAGTAGCTTCAAAAGCACACCAGGAAAGGACTTCTTCATGAAGGTGGTAGGTACAAGGAAGGTTACCGGGTTAGGGAGAAGCTCCTTTTCTTTGTAATTTCTCTCTCAGACTGTGAGAGGTTAAAATGGTTAAGCAGTTTTCCTTCACTGTATTATGGCTCATTCCTACAAGCAATAAAATGAAAAAATTACTTGTAAGGGCAGAAATGTCATTATTTTTGCACTCATCCTGACCCCAGCATCTAAAAATACAAAATGCTGGAATTTGTGGAGCAGGTGACATTTTAAAAAAGGGCCCAGGGAAGCCTAATAGCGTAAAGGCTAAATGTACTTAGGAGGTGGAGGAACAGAAATAGAGAGATATCTCTGCTTCTGACCTAGGCCTAACAAGATTGGCCACATAATTCATTTCAATGACTCCTTGTCTGTGCAGTTTACCTCTGGGTTTAGACAGAAACATTTCTCTTTAGCATAATGGATCACAGTGTCAAGTTGCCTACCTTCTGCCTCAGAATGGGGTTAATTTTAGCCTGATCCTCATTTTGAACACACAAGGAATATATATGACTTATCAACCTTTGCCAAAAGCACAAGATACATTTCTGAAACTCACAGGCTATCCGCTACTTGAAAAGACTTGGCTCCCTTGTATTAATTGAACTGAGCTTCCTTTAGGTCTCCAGCAGCCCTAGAGAAGCTACACAAGAATTTATATAAAATTTCTAAAATGCTGTATCACAGTTCTGCAATCCCTTTTTTTTTCTTCTTTTTTTCTTCCTAACAGCCTCACCATACACCCAGCCAAAATCAAGTACTTAATTCTGCTTCCACAGGGATACTGCAGTATTTCTAGTGTATTAGCTAGTATTTATCCTGCAGGCTCTCATCTCGGAGCATGCTACAGCCTGGAGAATCATGCATTTGAGCAGGTGTTAAAGAATTACTGGAATGGTAAGCAAAAGATCTTTTTACTCTTCTTGACTTGAAGGCAGACATGGCTAAATACTGAATCACATGAGTAAAATTTCAAGGAGTCTATAAGAAGTCCAATAAGGATGGCCATGTAGTTTCAGAAAAATTAAGACATTTTTTCTGTATTTTCCTTAGTTTATTTTGTTATAATCAACAAATAGCTGCTAATACTGTCTGCCCTCCATTCTAATTTCTAACTCTCATGTGTAGTCAGGCCACCTACAAACGTGTAAGCAAAGTATTCAAAGGGCAGAATAGCATAATCTTAGTAAGGGAATTTTAAGCACTTCCCGTCTCAGAGGACCTTGACTTTTTTTTTTTTTTTAACATTACTTTTTCAGAGCAGATTTGACCTCAGGCTAAAATCCCTGCTACACTGCAGGTCGTAACAAAAAAACTCATGGGCTTCACCACGGCCAGGCTTTCACTTAAGGACCCTGTAGCACACTTTGCTGCTGCAAACCAGAACTGAGTCCAAGGAGCAGATATGTCAAGCAACCTGGCGTCATTTCTTAAGAGGCATCTCTTTACCTGCCACAGCAGCAGCCTGTTTTGCAGCAGGAAAGATGCTGTTCCCTGTGAACACAATCCTATATCTCACACAGGCTGTTCTGCTTCCCCAAAGCATAATGGTTCACCAGATTTAGCCAGGAGCCCTACCAAAAAGCTCCAGTCACACATTGCTTTGCCATTTACTGCTACATTTACCTTGCCCTCCTTACACCAAAGTTTCTTCCCTGTGCCCATCTTCCCAGCAGAGAAACCTGCCAGACCAAAGCTGGGGTGCTGCAGCTTTGGCAACATGCTTATCTAGCAACATCTTTCTTGCCTGTCCTACTTCAGACAATATAAAACCCCATCTCTTCTTCTCTAGCCCCACAGGGACAACCCTTTAGTCAAAGCATGGCCATTGCTTGCTGTCAGAGCCAGCTCCCATCAAGGGCAACACCAGCTTTTTGCCACCTAGCCCCTCCGTGCCAGCTGCAGTGGGAGATGCTGCCACTGCATTGATAATTTTTTTCAGAAGCAAAAGTCAACCCCTGTGAGAGGCAGAGAGCCTCCTGTTATAAACTGGCATAGTTCCATTAAATTTATGCTGAGTTACACCATTTGCAACCCTAAGTCTATCCTCTCGTGTATATGAATTATGAAACAGATTTTAGTTAGAGTATCCCACGTTGCTCCTCAAGTAATAAACCACACAGTATTCTCAATCTCCTTAGATGCACGTTTAGTAATACCTTATAATGTTTTTTATAGTTTTCCTACCTTCACTAATTTCATTAACTCAATGGTCAATGTCTTTACAGTTATTGAAAAACCTCAGGTTAAAAATGTTTGTTACAGAACAACAGAACTACAAAAGAAACTTATAGTATTTGACTAGAATACAACTAGCAAAAATAAAGAGGTTCTTGTTCATTCTTTAGTTATAGATTTTAAGAAGAGCACATAATCAAGCTCCAGATTTTGGATGCATATGAAATGTGAACCCTAATCTAAATGAAAAGTAACCTCCACTATAATGGGATGAAACAAAAACCATAGCTCCAAACACTCCTAAAATTTGGGGGTTTCTAAATCTGGATTTGAAATTTATGGCTTGTGCCTACTCAAATAAACTTCTATTTAAAACCATATTTCAATAAGCTTCTATTTTGTGGTTTGAGCCTATTTAAGTAAGCCCTTTAAAACTGACTTCTATTTATAGGCCCCAAATTTATTTACAGTATCATTTTTTATGATTTTAGGATTAGCTATATCTTTATGTAAATAAGAACCTTTGTTCAGAAGATACTTCTCCCTTCTTCATCCGTGACCATAATCTATGAGATGCAGCAGAAATGGTTGCATCATGTGTTTATTATTATAAATAAATCACTTATTGGCAGTGCTTCACAATAAGAATATACAAGAACGATGAGCATGAGAGGATGAGAAGATTTCAGTTCCTCTTATTCCCATAATTTCTTTCTTTTCTTCTTGTCTTTGACTATTGCTAAAATTTATGATTTTTTTTTACACAGTGTTAAAAAACATCATCCAAAATGAAATTATTACAATTTTTTTTGGTAAATATTATTTCTGCCAGACCATTCTTTTTAGGTGTCATTCTTTATTATCCACTGCCTTCAATGTTTACCTTTTCTTTTTTCTTCTTTCCTCATCTCTTTCCTTTCATTTTACCCAAATCTCTGCCAGTCTTTTTCCTTATGTTAGTACCCCTTTCCTCCTGTTTGGGACCAAAAAATGATGGTGAACTCAAGTGATTCTCAGAGATCAAAAGTGTATGTGACTGTGCTAGAGTCACCTTGCAGTATTAGGGCTTTTATAGCTTCCTTCTTATCTCTCCATTAGCACTTGAACTATACCTCTTTTTCATAACGCTTCAGGCTCTCTCTCAGGAGAGATGAGCAAAGAAATAGATGACAGTTGCCACTTCTAGGTTTCCCAAAAGCTGGCAATCAAAGTGAGAAGTCATGAATCTACAGTACTGCTGCAATATCATTTTCTGTAGACCTAAGACATAAATTGTCATATGATTCCTTTAGGGTCCGTTACCTCATATGCTATGTTTTTGTTTTAACAAAGAAAAAGGTCCATCCTTTTTTCCATCTCAACTGAGGAGATATGACAAAAGGCAGAGTTTTCATGAACTAATTACAGTCCTTTGGAAATTACCTTTTGTGCTAGGAAAATATTTTTTTTCTACTGATGAGAAAGTAAGCAGTATGAATAAAAAGTACTATTTAAAGAAAGAGTACAGTTACATAACCTTTCCACAAAATTCAGACAATTTTTTAGCTCCACTTTGCAAGAAGAAGTATGCTACTTCCGCAGAATTATACACACAATAATCTATAAAAAGATTTCTATACAGAAAAAATAATGGGTTTTTTTCCTTTGGAAGAGAGTACTGCCTTATGTCAGCGCACATTCACCATTCAACAAAGCCATCACATTTTGCCATATTCTAGCAGCAGAACCTGCCTGCATACACCATTGTGTCCCTAGCATGAAAACGAAGGAGAAATGTGGGCACATACTTAATGACAGACTCCAGCCCCTTAGGGTGGAGGTTCATAGTCATCATAAGCTGATATAGGACTCCACTATCACCAAAACAGAGCTCTAGGTCAGAAGACAGTTGCCCACACTGGAAAACCGCGATCATTATTTCATTTTTTTTGTTGCTGATGTGGTCTAGAAGGACCATGTGAGTAGTCCTCCAGCTCAGTACAGCATTTACCAGCACCACTGTTGGAAATTTGTTTGAAATGCAACCAAATTTGGTGGTGTTTAAAGAAGGTATGTATGCACCAAGAGGGGTCATGTAAGTTATAGTGCAAGTAAAATTATTTCACAAGCAAGATCTATGCAAGAAAACATTTACTACAAACCGTGTCTCTGCAATGTATTTCCCACTTAGGGGTAGTGCCAAGAAAGCGAAGGCATGAACCAGTACTCAGATAGGATAAGAACAGGTTTGAGGATTTTTCTACCACTAAAAACTGTATGCAAAATTGTTTTCTATTCTTCAGTGTTTGGCCAGTGTGTGAGAGAACCCCACACACAGTTTGTAAGCACAAAGGTGTAGCTCAGGCTTTCAGGCTCCCTCAGCAAACTCCACTAGCATGGGAAACAGATCAAGACGTGTATGGTACCCTAAAAGCATGAATTATTCACATCATTCATTTCACTTGCTATCTCCTAGAACCCCTGAGTGAGCATTTCCTTTTCAAGCTGTATGTAATCTGCATTGAGAAAGACCCAGTTGTTTGGATGGAGGTACCAGATTTGCATCTGTATCAGAAATATTCTTCCTCTCTCTCTCTATCTCCCCCAATGAAGTGCAACTGAGTCATTATTTCTCATTTTAATAGAAAACAGCAGGGTAATTTTTATACAAGAAAAACCAAACATCATGTGAATCATGCACAAAATCTTTTATTTTTCCAGGAAGGGTAGAACCATGAAAAAAATTGTTAACAAAATGTGGCATACTACTTTTGGTGCCTTCCTGCCAGCCAGAAAAAAAAAGCAGCAAAAACAAATAAAGAAGTCACAAAGAAGCTCCCTGGTTGATCAAATATAACACTGAGCCTCTTGGCCATCACCGTAAATCTCTTCAAATTCTTGCTCCTGTTTTGATGGAAAACATTCAGCTCTATAATAATAGTACTTAGATAACCTGTACTTGACCTGTCTTTGGATAGCGATGATTTTCCATACAAGATGTTTTACTGTGATAACACAGTGATTCAGACACTCTATCTTAAGGCAGCTGGTGTACAAGTGCTTGGCTCTGGGAATTTTTTTCTCCACTGCTATTTGAATGTAAGCTGTGTGCTGAAGGCCTTTCATGCCAGGCACATTTTCAAAGTATTCTCTCAGTTAATGCATTTCCATTAGAATTCCACTGTTTTTTATTTCAAGAACACAGCACTGCACCCATGGGAACTGAGCTTTTCAGGTGTTAAAGAGGATTTGTTATAAAGAAAGTGATTATAATAGGATTTAATGTAATTGAAAGTCAAGGTACAGTAGCCATACACTGTATCAGAGACAGCATTAAACTTGTTTTGTGAGTGAAGGAGTTTTGCTAAGTAAAACCTGAGGCCACAATGAATAAACCGGGGTGGAAGACCTCCTGCTGTTGTGCTCCGTTCATTAGCCAGTGCTGTCCTGACTGCTTTGCTCCCCAGAGAGGCAGGGCAAGCAGCAGAGCTGAACTCCCAGAGGCTTGTAACAGCATGAAAAAACCTTCGGAAATAGCAGAGGCAGCTCCCACGGATTCAGCCCATCCACGCAAGTCCTCATCCTGCAGGCTGTCACTAGCTCTGGAAGAAGTGTTTCCAGCCACAACCCCAGGCAGGTAGCACAGATGGCCTGGCGTTGCTGTGCAAGGCAATGCTTTAGTGCACTGTTGCACAGGACCAGTGTGAAACTAATTTGACTCCTCCACAAATTCACTGAATTCCTCTGTACCATCTACCCTGCTGGCAATCAAAGGAGTTGTCAAAACTCTCTGGAAGAACCTCATTCCCCCTAATTGCTTTCCTTGCATCCTTGAAATCCTGTGGACAGACGGGCTTACGGTATCTCACATATTTAAATAACCCTCATTATCAAGTAATTTCCATTCTTCAGAATTTTCATCTTCTTTTTCCTTATCATAGCTTGCACTCTTTACTTTTGGCTTCATTCCTGCTCTCTCTCCATTTTCCAGGGGATCTTGCTTACCTCAAACAGCATTTTGAACTTCGCCATTTAATCATAATGTTTTCTCGTTCTTCCTGCTTTCTTTTTAGCTGCTTCTGTGAGTGTTACAATGTCCTTAGATAACTTCTTTCTCAATTGTATGTGGGTAGTAGAAGTCACTGCTATTATCTTTTATTACACTTCTTCCCTTTTTGCTATTCTTCAACATTATGCATTCAGTAACTTCTCCAGATCAGAGGTCAGGAATTTAGACTTGCTAGTATTTGGGCACTTTTATATCCCTAGCTGACTTGGTCAAAATGTTTTTCATTTAAAAGACAAAAATGTCTCTTTCAATAAAAATGTACTTTCAAGGAAAGAAAAATACATACTTTACAATGTTTTCCAAGGCACAGAGAATTGTTCCATAAAGAAATCAGTTCAGATCAGACCAACCCCAACTAGAATGAGGCTTTAACCAAGCTATCGCTTCAGTTTTCACTTTTCACAGGAAATCTCAAACAAAAAGCCTGATATTTTTCTTTCAGATTTCCTAGAGATATAAATGGCATTTGGAGGTCATGATGAGTGTAGGTGACTGCAGACATCTGCCCTTAAAAAAACAGTGACAGCTCTGTATTTTGGGTCTTCATGAATCTGGTTCTTCACATTGAATGCAGATGTTTGGAGAAATGAAGCATTTTCATGCACTACAATGAGCAAAAGTTTCTCACAAGCTGTTCTTTCCTAACTGACATAGAATGTACGCTTGATCTTGAGTCAAACACAAATCAAACAACTTGGGGTTTGCTGCATGTATGCATATATGAACCAGCATCATAATCATCATTATACCCCACTCCTTTGCTTGTTGCCACACCTGAAACACAGGCCCCTCGGTGGTGTTGCATGGCAGCAATTGCAATAGCATGAGCAGCAACCAGACAGCTTCAATTTTAAGCAACATGTTCCTGTATAGTTTGCTTTTCATGCCTCTCCCCTTACACAGCTCAAGAGCTGCACGCGTGTAAAGAGAGGACGTTCTGCTGTGAGCAGGCATCAACCAAGGAGAGTAGGTTCTCCTTTCAGAAAGGAAACAAATTATGTACCATCATCCGAGGAGGTGGAGGGTGTTGGGTCAGAGAGAGGGGTGACTGTTTATCTTCAAGGCTTCCTTGCTTCTTGTTTTGCAGTTCCACTTTAACATTCTCCTAGATCTGGCATGAAACTGGAAATCCCAGGTTCACCACTCCCATCCTTCTCCTATTCTGATTACAGCCTGGGCAGCGTCTGCAACTCTGAACCATCTCTTTTATTCCGTTTCCCAAATGTGCAGCAGCCATGCGCTCCTAGCAGTCCTCGTACACAGAAGAGAGAAAGCTGTTTGCACTATTATTCCCTTTATTTCTGCCACTTCACCTCTTTTTTTGAGGCAGGACTTGTATCCTTTCTTTCTGAGGAAGAAAGGGAAAAAAAACAACAATTGAGGAAGTTCATGACCAAAAAAAGTGAAATGTCACCAATAATTAGTTAAGAACACCAATCTGAGGAACCAGTTTAGAACACACATAGACACACGCACACATGCACAAAACAATTAGTGTTTCAAGCTTAAAATTCAGGACCTTTGATGAAAATGTGCAGTGGTGAGAGGATCCATTTCTGATGATGTTCTTGAAGGGCAGAAAGAGAGATAATAACTTTGATGCTGGCTCTTTGTTTAAATGACTATTGTTTGTAGTTAGGTGCTATTTAATCTCCACTACAGAAAAGAACCACTACACAGCTAAACTCTCTTCTAATGAGATCATTATTTTCTTACCACTCTTCAGCATGAATGTCATTTTACATAGCAAAACTACAGAGGCAGCATTTTAGAACACTGCTACCTTTTATCTAACCAACATAAGAGGCACTTGAGAAAAGGACAAGGAGGGTCAAGAAGAAAATGTAAGCGGCAGAGCTTCTTTGCCTGGCAGGCAAGGGAAGGACAAAGGAAGAGGTCCATGATAACAAGACTGACCGTCATTATCAGTGGAGAGGGGTCCAAGCTGCAAAGTTTCATAAATACTTACAGCAGGTCTGGCCCAGTATATTAACGGGATTTTTCTGGATTTAATACCAACCTTCAGGGTTTAGTCACATTTTTAATTACCGCTAAATATTGTTTAAGACTTTGACATTTGCCAATTATTATCCAGCCTGGAAAGATACCAGCAAGCTTAGCAGCGTCAGAAACCTCACCGCTTTTGCATACTGCCCCTTTAAAGAGAGAAGTCTCTCCCTCCCAGACAAAGGGGACATGCATGCGATATGTGCCATTTTGCATTTCATTTTAGCTGCAGACCGAGGGGTGAGAGCCGGTGCATTCTGCTACAGCGCTTTCAAACCCTCCTGCCCGCCCTGCCCCTGGGCCTGCCTTCCCCGGGAGCTGCGGCGGCACAACCCAAAGGCGCCCGCGCCTCAGCCCCTGCAGCCCTCAGCTTAAATAGAGGGCGGCTCTGCACCAACACACCGGATCGCTGTTCCGGCCATGGGATCCTCGAAGCAGGGAGGCAGGGAGAGAGGGAGGGTGCGCACTGTTGGAGGCAGTCACGTTTTAAATTGCTGCGAGTCGCTGCTTTGGTGCCTGCCACTCGGATCAGTCAAGCAGGGCATTCATATTCATGGCGCTGACACTCTACCTGTGCCCCTCTGCCTTGTTAATAAATGAATGGAGGATTCTGAACAGGAATTTGCAGACCAAGTAGCTGCCTAGAGCCAGCTAATCAGAAAAAGTAGTCCCAGCGAGCAGGTAGAATTTATACTGCCAGCCTTGAGCATTCAGAATCGTGAAACTGGCCCAAGGAATCATGAGAGCTACTTAAAAATCATGTGATTTTAATAAACAATTCCCATGGGAATGCTTTTATTTGCTTTTTGATTTTACAGATTCCCAGGATCATGTTTATAAACTTTTAGCCAGAATTGAAGGCCCTGAAGGCTCTTGTTAAAAAGGGAAAGAGAAAGATCTGCATCCCCCCCACACTCCTCCCCCAACCCTCCCCTCCACCCCTCGCAATCTCAGGAACGAGCCACATGACAACAAAAGATGTGATCAGAAATCCTACCACTTGTCAGACTTTTAAAGCCACCAGAGCAAACAATNCGGTGCATTCTGCTACAGCGCTTTCAAACCCTCCTGCCCGCCCTGCCCCTGGGCCTGCCTTCCCCGGGAGCTGCGGCGGCACAACCCAAACGCGCCCGCGCCTCAGCCCCTGCAGCCCTCAGCTTAAATAGAGGGCGGCTCTGCACCAACACACCGGATCGCTGTTCCGGCCATGGGATCCTCGAAGCGGGGAGGCAGGGAGAGAGGGAGGGTGCGCACTGTTGGAGGCAGTCACGTTTTAAATTGCTGCGAGTCGCTGCTTTGGTGCCTGCCACTCGGATCAGTCAAGCAGGGCATTCATATTCATGGCGCTGACACTCTACCTGTGCCCCTCTGCCTTGTTAATAAATGAATGGAGGATTCTGAACAGGAATTTGCAGACCAAGTAGCTGCCTAGAGCCAGCTAATCAGAAAAAGTAGTCCCAGCGAGCAGGTAGAATTTATACTGCCAGCCTTGAGCATTCAGAATCGTGAAACTGGCCCAAGGAATCATGAGAGCTACTTAAAAATCATGTGATTTTAATAAACAATTCCCATGGGAATGCTTTTATTTGCTTTTGGATTTTACAGATTCCCAGGATCATGTTTATAAACTTTTAGCCAGAATTGAAGGCCCTGAAGGCTCTTGTTAAAAAGGGAAAGAGAAAGATCTGCATCCCCCCCACACTCCTCCCCCAACCCTCCCCTCCACCCCTCGCAATCTCAGGAACGAGCCACATGACAACAAAAGATGTGATCAGAAATCCTACCACTTGTCAGACTTTTAAAGCCACCAGAGCAAACAATCATTTAACCTCTCTCTCTCCCCCCCCTCCCCATATTCCTCTTTAAAATCGTGGAAGTTTTTGCATTTGTTCCTTCTGTCGTTTCATTTGTTCCCCCTGTGTTTCTCTAAATCTGAAATAAGTCATCTCTTCTGCCCTTTGTTTATGGGGAGAGCGTGTTCGAGAAGCAAAAGAATCAATGCTCCGCTCATCAAATGGAGGAGTGTTCGGCATTCATAACATGAATGGATGAAAATAAATGCCTCTGGCTGCAGTTTTCGCCCTGCTGTTCCACGCTGCGGCTCCACCAGGCCTGAATCCGAGCGGTGGAGTGGGGAAAGGGGCCTCTTTTGAGTTTTCAGTGTAACGGTCAGAGCATTCAGGCATGTGCAGACATGCCAGTCCTGGCCTGTGCTTTTTGTTTTTGTTTGTTGTTTGTTTTAACAGCTGCTAATAATTATATTATCCTGCTACAGAAGTACTTCTGGGAAATGGGGATCTTTGAAAGCACCGAAGTGATAGGAGGAAGATGCCGCTTCCCTCCCCCCACTCCCCTTCACCATGTTAGTGTTCAGATACAAACAGCATTCCTGCCTCATTCCCCTCTGAAGTTAAAAAGACTTAAATTCTTTACAAGGAAGGTCATCCTTTTGTAGCCAAAACCCTGTTTGCTTTTGCCTTTCCACTTGCTTTCAAATGAAACAAAAAACAACCCTGAGAGTGCGCACCAGCCCACTTCACCAACTCAGAAACTAGGCATAACAAGCTCAGGGGGGTGAAAAAAAAGACTGTTTAAGTTTATTGATATGTGTGTGTGTGTGTGTGTGTGTGTGTGTGTGTGCGCTCAGCACAGTGCACTTCCCAGCAGCTCTTCCACAAACGCTGTGCAGTGTTCCCAACGTGACCCGATGGTGAGTTAGCACGCTCTGGGCACTCGGGCATCAGTCACACGGTGTTCGGGAGCTCGGTGTGCTCACTCAAAGGAACACTGTCAACTGCCTTTAATAGTGTTAAATATAATTTATTGATTCTCCATTGTTTGTAATAATAACCTCCCTGAAGCTTGAGAATAATGTTTTCTTTTCCCCTGCAGATTTTGTCTTGTCAAACATTTATTTTTTTTCGTGGTGTTGCTAATAGACCTTGAAATTAACATCGCATTTATGTTTAGGATCTATACCACGATTGTTTGTGCTGGTGCACTGCACTCATCCATCAGCAAAGCAAAATAGGAGAAGGAAGATGCATCTGAGCCCCTTACCACCCTGGGAAAAAATGGGTCAAATTCTGCCCCTTAGACGTAGGCACAGAACTCTCATTAAGGTCAGGGGGAGGCTGGTTGCATATGTGTCACTGAGGCAGAATTTGGCTCTGTGCTTACTAGCCAAGTGGTGAAACTAGAGAGGGCATAAAATGTTGGGAGGGTGTTTTAATATGTCCCATTTAAACATTGGCTGTTGGGGATTTTGTTGTCATTCCATGAGATCAGGTATGTTTAACATGAAGAAAGGTATCTCTAATTACCTATGAAATTAAAATAAGCCAAAAGTGAATTAAATTGGGGTCTAAACCAAGTAACAGTATGGCTTTGAACAGTCACCTAAGAAAAATTACCAAGCTGCAGGTAGAATTGGAAGACTGGGTTTGTCAGATTTGCTTGTATTTAACAAAATGGCAGTTATTCCAATTTACATTAGCAATTAGCATTAAAAGAATTTATAATTTATTTTTAACTTTTTCCCCACTTTAACAAAACCTCAATAAAAGTTATGCTGCTATTAAAAGTACATTGTGTGAGAACCTCTGTAAAACACAGTTTCAGGGTCCCATTAGCAAGCAGGAATCAGGAAATATTTAAAAGGCCCCTTGTTATACCTGCTAGTATCTCTTTCTTTCCCATGGAAAATGAGAAATGAGCTGGAATGTAAACAAGGAGGAGGAGGAGAATAAGAAATGCACCAGAGTGCATTTGGGATAGCCAAATCCTATGGCTTTGCACAAGGCCTCTGACTTCTAGGGAGGGGGTTTCCACCGCTTGTAGAGAGCTGATGATGCATGGAAGGCTGACGCTGCAAAACAGCCGGCACAGGGGGAAGGGAAAAGGGGGAAGGAGTAGTATATATAGCTTTTCACCTTTTGGTCTCTCTTCAATTCACTCTCTCCGTGTGTTTTGAAAGTACTCAGTGCAAGACAACCTGAAGAAATAATCACACTTGCAAAACCTGTGTGTATCTAGAAATTGCCAGAAATTCATCTTTATGTAGGGCTCCCATACAGGAAATAAAAGCTGTGTGATTTATGGCATTTTATTGCACTTCTTGGCCATTGCTGATGTTTTCTTCATTGAGAAATGGCAAAAGCTGCAATTTGGATTTTTATTGTGCAGTTTGCCAGCCTTCGCCCCAGCCCCCTTTCCTCTTTTTCCTTTCCTGGGTGAACTTGCTTTGAGTTTAGGAGATGAAAGTTTATGGAGGCAGATGAGTGTCAAGGGGACTGAATCCAAACACAGAGCCAATGAGCATGTTGCCAGATTTTATCTACCCTCACTGAAAATACAGTATCCAGAAAAAGATGAGTGATTATAAAGGAGAGTGACTTAGCCTCTAACTTACACAAAAATTCTTGGACGAGTTTCTGGTTTTCTTTTTTAAACAAACAAAACAATGTTTCCTGGTTGGCAGTTCCCAAAGTCTTTCCCTTTTTTTCCCATTTTTTGGCACATTGCTGAAAGGTCATGCTGATGTATTTCCAAAACATGCTCATTGAGTACAGCTTTGAAAAAAATAAGAGCCCCTTTCTTTAAAGCCTGATCCTCCTCTCATTTAAGGCAGGAGACAGTATTTCAGCTGTTTGCTGGGATACAGGAGTAGAGCCTAATAATCAGAGAGTCAAACTCACTGTAGGATTAAATATAGACTGAGTAGCACCAGCTAACTCCTAAAGCTGCTGACACCATTATACAATCCTGTTTACCATTGCTTGTGTCTGCCAGACTATAATGGTTCAGGCTAACAATCCTCGTGGTACTTTTCAGCCTCAAGTAAAGATTTCTCACAATGAGGAAAGGGCTAAATCAGCTGTTTCTCATGTTAAAATATTCCAGTGATGATTCCTTCAAAAGCCCTTGTTCCCCATGTACTTGGGGGAAGGAACTTAAAACCCAGTGTGCTTTATTTCTGGAATGAACCATATTCCACTAAGATGTTGCCAGATGAAAATCCTTTTGCAGATTGCACTGTCCATGTGCTCAACGGGCCGCAGTTTTAAACTGTTGAGTTTGTTTAAGCACCATGCATTAGAATGCGTACAGACAGGGCTGCTTAAACTAAAGGTGCACAAGCACGCTTTGCCTGCTGCTTCCAAACATTTGAGTTTGTTTGCAGGAATACTGTCTTGTAATGTGTGCACATGTACATAGGTGCACGTGTGCCTGTGTGTGTGTGGCTGTCATTGTTTATTTGGCTTAGGCAAGCAGGCAGGAGGATGGGTAAGTGGACAAAGAGCTTAACTAGAACTCAAGGAACTTACACTCTGTTCTTGGCACAGCATCAGGTTTCCTGCATGACCTTGTATAAGTCACTTATTCTGTCGTGCGCCTCCATCGTCCTTGCCTGCAAGAACTTTCCTTCCTTCCAGTACTGCTATATAGTTAAAATCCATTAATGAACCATGCAAGAATTGGCCAGGGGGGCAGAGAGGAGGGGTGGGTGTTAAAGGAAAACTTTCTTGATACTTGACTTGAAGGATCTCACTCCTTCCAGGTAACTTTAACTGAAGAATAAATAACATTATCAGTATCTACTGTTGTGTTATAGTAGTGCTCGGAGGCAATAGTCGTAAATTTGGAATCCATTGTGCTGTGTTATGTGCAAGCAAAGGACCAAAGTATGATATATTTAGCCTCAAAATTATCATCAGAAGGATTTTCATAATCGAAGTCAGTGTTGCAGATCTTTGTGCCCAGCATTTGTTTTTCTAGAATTTTCATATTTAATGGAACACAGTGTGAACTCACTGAACTCACAAACACTGAAAGTTTCAAGTACTGCTCTGATACGAAGCCTGCTGCTCTCTCCTTTAGTTGTTTTCAGTAAGGAGTGAAATCTTGCTGGCTTCTGGATCGGGCTTTTGTCTAAGGAGTTAAAGCAAACACCAGTGTGTTGCCTTTAAACTACAGTCCTGATCCCAGTGAGTTTGCAGAGGGCTGAGAGGCTTTGAAAAGAAAGGCAGGTTTTTGTCACCTTTGACACGCAAACATCCCGGCAAGTTACCTTGTTGTTTATTTCCACTGTACAGCTCCGAACACACTGCTTTCAGGGTGCTTACCTTTCATAGCATGACCTTTCAAGCAAATATATCCCTTCAAACTTTGGAATTCAGCGAGGTAGAATTAAAATCATTGACCTTTCATTCTCCTTTCCTCTTAGTCCACCTCCCTCTCATATGCTTTCCCTTTAATAACCAAGAAGCACATCTGCAGTTTTTGCTGTAAACACTGCAAAAAGCATTAAGGTTTTGAAGGTAACCTTGGCAAAATCCAAATTAGAAAACATACTGCAGTGATTCACATTTAACCTCCAAGTTATTTCACAGCATAGCTGACAGCTTGCATTCTTCAGAACTTTGTATTGTTTGCTTTTTTTCTTTCCCTCTCTCTCTGTAAGCAACAGGACAAAGAAAAAAACAACCCCCCCAAAAAGAGTAGGATTTTTTTTTTCTCCATTAGTGGCCCGATATGTAAAATACACATGAAGAACCAGTTCCTTTTCCGGTCACTGAACTAAAAAGAGACACATTTCTTGCAAGATTAGAATAACTGTCAAATCAACAACAACAATTAAAAAAGCCTGGGTTCTTTTAGAAAAAGTTGTATAGCTTATTACTTGATGATTTAGATCTTCAGCTCCCTCCCCTCTAGTCAGGGCTGCTCAGCCAAGAAACAACCTTCTCTGTTCAAGTCATAAAGGTACTGTCATCATTTCCTAATCCTGCTAGTGTCATCACCTTGGATCATCCCGCAGAGAAGAAGGGAGACAAAATCAGTTTGGGGAGCAGGGCAGGCAAGGTACTCCACAGCAGCACAGAAGCAGTCATTCAGGATGGAAGGCATCTGTTCAGGCTCACTGGGAGAGCAAAAGAAAGAGAAAGATGCTGCAAAGGCAAGAGGTGGGGTTCTGTTTTTCTCAGAAACGTGCTGCACTGTAGGACTGTGCCTTTTATTTTTGGCACAAATTGCTGTAGCAAATTATACAGCTTATCAGATGTGGTTTGTTAGGCTCGGTAAAGAAACCACTGCAAGGACTTGTTTTCCTTGTTGTCTGCACCCGATTATGAGATCGGCACAAATCAGATTCCTGATGTTGCACAGGAACAAGGTTGAAACTCCGTGGGCCTTGTTTTTCCTGTAACCAAATTAAGCGTGATTGGGTTAGAAACCAATTCAGCTCAGTTGGGTTGGTTCCCTCTCTGACTTTACACAAAAAGTAGTCTGCCTGTTCACCTCGATGCTCAGGGATTTACTGGTGGATAGGAAGCTACATGCTAATTTCAGCCATTGCACAAGCTCACACAGCTCCTCTTCAAACAGCTGAAAGGGAGTGACGTGCCCTCGCTCCAGAGTTACATTTGGTCACTTAACTAAGTGTGAGAACCCACAGACTGCAGGATCAAATCCTGCAAGCCCCTGTTTTCTTCTCAAGAACCCACACCAGCCACAAAGGATGTAAATATGAATTAGAGGAAGTGCAGAAGGGATTTCAGAGTACATTAATAAACAGGGTTTAGCTACAGCAACCAGGGAGCAAATACACATTTTATTCAGTTCTCCTGGCTACTGGAAAAATAACCTTAAAGTAAAGGGGTGGGCAGCAAGGAGATTAACACTGCCATTTAAATCCTCTTGCATCTAGAGCCACGTGCAGTGCCTGTCCCACACCACTAAGGCACTGTCACCACTGAAACCTGTTTGCCCCCGTGCCGGTGGTCCCTGATGAGCAGATCTACTCAGCAGTGAATGGCTGGTGCCAAAGGTAGAAAGGAACAAGAGGGAGAAGATAGGCCAAATAAAAATTCCTCATCCACCCGTCTGTTTTCAAGGGAAGAGAGAAAATATTTCATTTTCTACCTGTAAAGAAAAATGGATTCATGTCACATCCTTCCTTGATTATCCTCAGCATTATGCAATTCAATAGATTTGCTGTCTTGATTAGACAGGCAGAATAGAATTTTAATTGTGAGGCTCTGGAAAGGCAAAATGGAGAGATTTGTATGAAAAAACTGAGAGGCAGCAACATTATTGGAAGGCTGAGCTTTTTATAGTCAGTCTTTCTGCTTCATTCGACCATCTGCCTTTACTTGTGCTCTGCTGCTTGGGGTTGAGAAGTTGCTGGCTTTAAAAATGAGCCGCAAAGTTTAACCAGATAAATAAATGTGTGCGAGATCTCTCCCTACTAGAAGAACAGCCTTCAGCATTCCAGCTACATATGCTGACAAAAAGAATGTTTTAATTTTAGCATTGTTTTTACTGTTTATCAAACAGAAATTATGCATGTAGTTGCTTGCACAAGTCACAGTTAAAAGAAAGTCCCTTTCATAAAGGCCTGAGAAATGCAGACTGACAAAACTATTTTACTGGGGGGCAAACAGAGAAATTATTATTTATTTTTTTTTAGATGTATGCTTATAGGTATATTGGTAGGAAGGGGACATGGCTGGCCTAGGCTAGTGTTTGCAGGTCAGGGAGAAGGTAGGAGTGTCCGAGTCAGAAGCTAATGCTAATTTAAGGAATCTGGGGCTTCGTTCATGTCAGAAATCAGAGCTGCACTCAGTCCAGGACCAGGTGAAAGCAAATGTGGAGTTTCTGATACCTTAATTCTATATCAGTGATTGAATGTGCCAGTCATATTTACTGGCAAGGCAGGTGGGCAGTAAAGCCAGAAATTTGGGTAGACAAAACAGTTTGAGTGGTATGTGGTAGTCTCCACTACAGGGATCCAACTCATTTTGGGACATTATTTGTAAACAGCGATTTTCTGAGGTATAATTTTCTCTCTTTTTAATCATAAAAACACTGGAGACAGAATACATCAGTTCCACAAGTTCATACATGGATTGTCCAGAACTCAAATACACGAGTTCCAGCTCAAATAATGCATACTGAGTTCTGTAGGGTACCTGATTTAACTCACTACATGCAGGCTCTTAACAGTTCAGTGATGTGCTTTCTCTCCATGAAAAAATTTAAAAGCATGTTGGGTTTGTTCCTACAGGAAAAACAATTTCAAACATAACAGTTTCAAAGGGCTGGAAATAGGTTCCCTGCCCACATCTAAGCTTCTGCATAGGTGAAATAAATATGAAAATGCTTGAAATACACTGTTGCTACTAGACAAGCAATTTATATTACTGGATTGGAGAGTCAGTATTTTGTTCTTGCCTATAAAAGGGCCCTAGAGGTCCTAGTGTCCAGTTAGTCTAAACATTTAAAAACTCTAGAAGTTTAAAGCTTCTGATCTGACAAATTATGCTGGAAGTCTCCTAAGACTATTCAACATATAGAGATTTCAGGAATTTCTGCCTTCTTGATGGAAATATTTGCACACAACACCTTGTTAACCTCTCTTTGCTGTGGTCCTGGCAGTACAGCTGAGACTGCCTGGCACTCAAGCACTGTCCAGTGACACCCTTGTTTCAGTTACTATTTCACCCCACTTCTGCAGTGACCAGGCTTGCCCGGTTTTTGCACAAACTCTGCTTGGTGCCATTTCTGCATCTGCACAGGAGGTGCATCCTCTAAATGTAATGTCACCGTTTCTACACCATTTTTCACTTCTGTAGGCTTGATACTATGCAGACCCTTGTGAGGGGTAAAAACCTGCACCATCACCACTGAGTGGTATTTTAGGTGGAAACATGAACGCTTTGGGTTTTTTACAGAGGTCAGCTTATCCATCACATTTTACTTAAAATGTTTTTCTTTATCTCGAGGCATAAAGTGTTCATTCAAGGACTGTGCTCATACTTCACAAGGAGTTTTCTTTACTGCTTGAAGGAGTGTTACAGTAAGAAGGGAGAAAGCAAACTTAGAGCAAAAAAAGTAAAGTAGCTATAGAAATTAAACTACACCACCTTTAAATATTGCCAGAACAGTTGTAAATCTCATTTTAAGGCAGGCATAACAGACAGTTAGAGACTGACTCAACAAAATACTTAGGATGTGCCCTTATACAGCAAAGCACTTAAGTATCTGATTATATTCAGTCTTGCTTTTTACCTCAGCATTTATTTATACTCTTTGCTAAGCCTGACTCTGAACAAGAAAAGCTTGTCTGAATTTAAGACACTTTACTGAGAAGAGCAAGATAATATTTCAACTGATTAACCAGAGTTAAGGGCTTCTCCTTCTCAGAGATATGAAGGACATGCTGATACAACTGAATTCAACAAAAACTACAAATGCTTGCTACCATGTCTGGAAAATGGTACCTTTTCTTAGGGATCTCAAATGGAGCTTTAATGCCTGATGTCAGGCACCTGCATATGGAAATGCTGTTGTCGCTGTGTTAAACCCTAATCAGTTGCTGTTACTGTAGGGGTTAAGCAAGCGAGTTTGGAATTTGAACCTGCACAAACAAAATCCCATGCACAGAGCAATGGGCCATCTACAGCACCAAAGAAAATGTACGGTCCAGCTGTTCCATGGCCTCTCCTTTCTGTGCCTCACAGAATCAGTACTGCTGTGCTTAATGATAACACATTTATCAAACGGCACAGAAATATGTGTTAATTTTAAAATGTATCAAGTGTAAAAGAGAGAGGAAAGGAGAAAAGCATTGCTGCAACCTTCTGTTTGTGGACTTTCCGAATCTTTATTCTAAACACGATTCTAACATCATTCATGGAAATACCAGCTCAGCACTGTTGAACAGCAGTCTGTTTCTTTATATTTATTTTGCCCCCTCATATTTTCTTCCATTAAAGTTTTGCAATGTACACAAACAAACTGCAATGAGAAAAAAAAAGACAAAAATGGAACGCATAAAAAGGCAGGCAATAGAAATGACCTTTGCCACTCCTTTGACAGTATTTTGCACATTTCTCTGCTAGTGGCTAAGGTTTTTTTTTTTACACTTTCAGGCAACCGTAGATGATAACATGAATAAAATTGTATGGTGTCTCATGAATTTAACAGAAACATTTTAGAGGCAATAATTGCTCTTTCTGGAGTGTACTTTAATTTAGAGATGGAATTCTTCCTGTGATTTATGTAGCAGTATATTTTATACCATGTAAGGTATGCTTTTAAAACGGCCTCCTCACATACACACCTATTTAAAATGTTTGCCTTCATACACACACTCACACAAACATAAATACACAAATCCATAGATATAATTCACACACATAAAACGTGGCTAAATCCAGGTATGAAGGCAGGTATTTGTGTTTGTACAAATTCAGACATTTCAAATTATTCTATCCCTAATTAGACCATATTTTGGTAAAATGCAGAGCAACAATAAATTATAAGCAAAAGATGACAGTCAATGCTTTCCAGGAGTAGAGGTTGGGGCAAATTTTGGGTCTTTTTGGAATCACCACAAACTTCTGATTAGCAGAAATAATCAGATGCTGATTGCTTTGTGGTTTCTCTTCCTTTCAATATATGCCCAAGCAGAAGACACTCTGTGTGTCATGAAATGCTAAGGAGACAGAAACATGGCATCTACTTGTCTTCAAGACTGTCTTCATCTGCCACAAAGAGGGTAGCAGCCCATTGTATTAGTTATAGTACAGACTGCAACAAACAGATTTATGCAGCTGATGGGCCCATTCTTTCCATCTGCCAAAACCCTTTCTCTGCCTGCTACGCATGGTGCAGACAGCACTGTGTGTTTACTGCTGCTCTCCACCAAAGTGACCATGTGAACATGCTAATGCCAGCGACCCAGTCACGCTCTGCTATGGCTGGCTTAGTAACCTGGGGACTAGAAGCCAGGAACTTTATTCGTTTTTTTCTTCCACTTGCTGGCTTTCCCTTTTTCCTATCCCACAAATTTGACCAAGATTTCACAAATTTTCCCACTCTGCAGCAAAAGGAAACCAGCCTTGTGTAAATTTTTCCACACACAAGTGAGGCTGGCCTGTTGCACCCCAGCCTTCAGATGGGGCAGTCAGCCAGGACGTAATACTTCGTGCATCCAAGTCCCTGGATGGCCATTTCCCCAGCTGCTGAATTACAGCCAGAAGACTCAAGCCTAAAGGACACTATTTGTAGTCCTCCGTACTGGAGAACAGCAGCATCAGACTGTGATTGTCCCTGGAGCAGCCTTAGGACCCTGGCATCCCACATCCCTCATAAGCTGGTTGACTAGTGGGCTAATGATCTAGCTTGAAACCTTTCCTCCACTGCAAAGATATTTAATTAGTAACAAGAGGTGGAGTAGTTGGAATGGAGGGGCAGAAGACAAAGAGCAGCAGAGTAGCCCAGTGCTTCAGACACACTCCTTACTTCATTTTCAGGAAGACAGAAGTAAACTCATGTCTGCTGTATCTAAGTGAGCTACACAGACAGTTTTCTTTAACCTAAGAAGCAATTCTGTTAGCCTTTTTCACATTCACTATTCTTTCAAAAAATATTCCCATTTAAGTTGGTACCTGGAGAAGAAGTAACTGCTTAGCATGAGAATGATGGGCCAAGGCCCCCTACAACCTAGGCATAAAGGACTGGGGCTTTTTCATTTCTTTTTTCTCCTCCATGTGTCCTTCTGTGAGTCCCTCCCTGGAAATGGAAATGGTGTATTGTAATGCAGATTTCCTGCAGAATCTCACAGATCACTCTCTGCAGGGATTTCACTCTTCAGCTGAAATACTTTTCAGCCATGGTATTGTTCATTTATTCAACAGCTTTATTTTTAAACATGGAATACTATAATTGTGCATTACTAATTCCTTTTAAAAGCATTATAGTGTTTATTTTTGATTGAGGCTTGAGGGCTCAAGATCATTTAGCTGAGTTTTGTTGGTGTCTTTTCTATTCCATTATTTATGAATTTAAAATACACTATGAAAGGATTAAAAGTAAAGTAAAAGACCTCAAAACCCCACAAGTCTTGTTTTCCTTACTTCAATCCCAGCACCCAGTCTGTTTTCTCTTTCATGCTTTCCGCAGAGAACCATTTTCTTTAATGTAATCACTGGCTGATTGACTCTTGCCTCTGTTTTCACTTTGTTCCTATTTTTGGAGGTCACAGAAACAGCAAAGGTTTCATTTAACTTCTCATTAGAAACCACACTTTGGCCCCAAAGCACTCAAGAGCCCAGAGTCAGGCAGAGAAACACCATCCACCTCAGCCCAGAACCGAGGTGTAAGACTACAACTGGGAAGTGGGAAAATCCTTGGTCCTGCCCTGAATTCACCCCCGGGAGCAGCTCTGGTCTCTGCTCTAGTGCCAAAGTGACCAGCAGATGGGTCATCTTCAGCAGTGCAGTGGCATCTCCCCTACAATGGTTTCAAAAAATCAGAGAAGTCAAAAGGAGCAACACAACGTTGAAGAGCCTCTCTCTGCCCAGCAGGTAAGGGAAGATCTCTGCCCTAACACCACTAGTGTGGACAGTACAGAGGAGAGATTTTCTGGGCAGACATCTAACCTTTGTTGTGCAGCTGCTTCAGAGAGATTAATCCAGTTTTTGTGGAGAAAGGGGAAGACTGACCCACAGAAAACAAGATCCCTGTGGAGGAAGGAGGGGGGAAGGGTGGTATTTGCTAGCTTCCCCCACCACTGCAAACAAACTTTTGGTCTGAGCCTACTCATCATCTCATAGAATCACAGAATTGTTAGGGTTGGAAGAGACCTCTGGAGATCATCTCTCATACGTGCTGTATGCCTTACCTGTGGTAACACTTCAGCAGTGGGAGAATACATTTGTCCTGGGCCCGTTCTTACTGTGGCAATCCACGGTAGAGCCTGGAGAAATCGGTGCTGTCTTCATAGTTCAAGCTTGCTGGCAATACCAGACAGGATGGCTCAGGGGTTCTAAAGAAAATAAACCCTGAACTACACTATTTGGTGATCAGTTATTAATTCTTTTTTCAAAAAGAGGCAGGAAGGTTTGTCCTTGCAATGATGACTACAGCACACAAAATTTGCAGTCTGGCTCATGGAAAAATCCTGAAGCATTAAACTGATGTTCAAGAAGTTGTTTGCACCTCACTGTGCAGAGCAAAGTTTGAGACCTGTAGACATTAATAGGTCTCAAACATGCTTAACTAGGGAAGATTTCATCCCACTGAAAGCAAAGCATGGGATTAGGAGTTTTGCTGAATCTGAGCCTCCAAAAAACCTGAGTTGTATTGTTGGTCTGGAAGTAATGACCATAGGTACATTTTTATATCTCCAAAGTAAAAAATATTGCAAATTGAAAAGGACTATTTAGACTTTGGTTAAGGAAGCCTTAACGGAAATATTTGCTATGGGCTAACAACAGTTATCTTTATACACTGATCTCTGCCTTAAAATGTGCGTGGGCAGTTTCCACTGATGCATGCAAACATAAATTATTTAATAAAGAATAATTGATTTAGAATTGTAAAAAAGCATCAGCCTTGCAGAGAAAAGGGACAGCCGTAGACAGATACATTTTAAGTACTAATGCCTCTGCCTTATGAGAGTAGCTTTACCCGGTGTATAATGCATGAGTGGTAAAATAGGTCAAACCCTGGAAGCATCCACATCTTTGAAATCATTATGAATACAATGGTTTTACTGCATCAACAATTGCATAAGAGCTCCAAAGCAAAGGCGCATGTGGAATGCAAAACATAATGAAAATCCTTGCTCTTGTGTTGCAGATTAGAGAGCTACTTCAGATTTTGGATCCTTTCCCAATTTTAATACAGTTACTTTCCTGTGGCCAGTGCTTCCACGTTTTCATTTTTGTGTGTGACAGAAATTTGCTCCTTTGTTCTTTTTTGTGCCTTTCATAAGATTTCATCTGTTTGTGGTACACAAGATTTGGTATATTAGCAGTGATAGTCATTTTTATTCAAAAAGTTTGGCCATCCTGTTTGTATTCTGCTAGAGCTCGCAGGAACAGGGGAGGGCTTCATCCCATGACATCCCATCCCCCACAAACAGGGGAAGCTGGTTCACTGCCTACCTACCACTGCAGCTAAAGTTATGTCAGTGCCAGGTAATGAAAAGGCTTTGTTACTTAACAGGCAAATAATAGAGAGCCTTTGTGCAGGGATAATTACAGTGGTTTGGACATTCCTGGATTAACTCTTGGGATGAATGTTCATCTCAGTAAATCACTAATAAATATACATTAGCACCACGTCTCTCTCTATTTTGTACTCTAGTCATCTTGGTCATACTACTCACAGGTTTATCTGGGGCTGAGTATGAATATGGGCTTCAATGCCCTTTGCCCATCCTTGCTGTATGGCTGTAACATAACAATCAGATCTTCCTGCATTTCACTTCCATCAATCTGTCTTCTGGTAAAGCAGCAACAAGGCTGCATATCTTGCTGGCTGCTGGGAAGAGTAACTGGCAAATATTTGCACAGCATTTCGAAGAAGCAGGGTCTGACTCATTGCGGCATTACTTCAGTTTTGACATCAGTATTAACCATTAAAATTCATGTCACTATCATCTGAAAAAAAACCCAGCTGCTGAGAAGCAAGCCCATAAAGGACCATGTGCAATTGCTGCTCTCCTTGCACTATTTCTTATCTGGTATTTTTGCTGAGTTACCATTTGTTTGAGCCAGTTCACCATGCAAGTCTATGTGGGGTTTCTGAGAACAAGGGAAGGGATGCAGGGCATTGATGGGTACTGGAGATGCCTGGACAGCAGAGCAGGAATCACCTTTGCCTGGGCCTCTTGCTAGTGTGAAAACACTCCAGGTCAAAGACTGGTTTCAATGTAAAGAAGAAAAGTGTTGAAATCATATAAGGAGCCCTAACTACTGATCACAAAGATGTGCTGCATGTCATGCCTTCAGAACTTATGTTTGTGGAAGTCAACAAAAGCCCAACACTTGGCTGTATATGCAGCCCCTTATTTCATAGGATGACCGATAGATACAGGCAGTGACATTTTGCCCAGTACTGTTACCCTGGACTTGAGGTCTGACTGAGCTCTTGATGAAAAGTCAAAATATTTATCTTATACTTACAAGCAGAATTATTTCAAGTAAATTAGGCTACCTGACAGCTACAAAATAGCCCTCTTTGGAGGAAAAGTAAGACACAAAAGTTTATAGAGGGAAATGAAAAGTGGGAAAGTACTGCCATTATTATGGAATAAGAGTGCTGCAAAACTGCAGTCAAAATTGGAAATCCATAATTTTATTGCCAAACCTGGTTTTGCCTACAATAATAGTCATGAACACTGAAGATGGAAAAAAAGACCTATTAGGTCATTTTTCCTGTCTTCTTGTTAATTAAGAGTGTCTCCTTGCAAGGATTTTGACTGTTTTGTTCATTTTAAAAATAACTAAAGCAATGAGGGTTCAACTCGTTCCCTTGGGAGACCATTCAGCAGACTAACAGACCTCACTGCTATGAAATTTTTCCTCATTATCAGCATGGATTTTTCTTTGTTCACTTTCATCCCCTTATTTCTAGTTATACTTCGTTGGACTATTTCTGTATTACATCAAATTCCATCATTTCTTTTCACGTACATATTTCTTTCCCAAGGCAGATACTGGGCTAAATCTGAGCTCCAGTGAAGAAACTGGATGTAAACTCAGAGTAGTGATTGGCTATAATAGGTCCTATTTTTACTATATATCGAGCACACAAAGAGAATTGCCTTTAAATTCTGAATGGGAAATCTGAAAATCAATTTTTTTCTTCAGGGATTCTTTTTTTTCCCCCACAAGTAGACGGCTGCCTGCTTCTCAAATCCACTTAAGCACTTAAAAAGCAGCTTACAGACACCAGATTCTTCCCCTCCAAGAAAACTGAACTGACATGCTGGAGCTGCAAATCACATAGTAGTTCACATTTAAAGGGAAGGAATGTCTTTTATTTACTACAGGACCAGTACCAGGCATATCTTTGCTCAAATAGTTAGCTAAGGGTGAATGTGTTCTCTGCAAAAGGTCACAACAGGGTATGTACCACTTAAGTCTCAATTATGGTCTATTTATACCTCCCTCTGAAACTTTCCCTAATTGGGAGATTCTGCAAATTTTTCTCCTTTTAGCTATATTTTGGGTATTTCATTCTCTCTAGGAGAAGGCATTTGTAGAAGAGTCAATTAAGTATGATCGATGATGATGTGAAGTAGGCAGTGCAGCAAGAGAAAACTGTGTAGACACTTAAATAATAGTGTTAACTAATATTATGAATGTTGCCCCTCTTTATTTTCACCCATTCTCAGATATCTAACACCTTTAACATTCAATGGCTCATAAAGAAAATGAAAGCTTTACTGAAAAATGTTTTTCTTTTACCTCAGGAAACGGAGAGGAAAACACATGAATAAAAATACAAGTTTTCCAATCAGTGTTAAGTAGAGAGAATGTGCAAACAAACTGCCAGCAAACAAATGAATAAGCACATTTCAGAAGCTTAATATTAACTTTATATTGAGCTAATGAAATTATAAAGATGTTTCCTGCTGTTTCTCTGAGAGATTTATCCTTTCCTTTGAAACACATTCTCCATAAAAGGATCTTGGTCTCGCCATGTCACTTTCTTTCAAGCTGACAACTATTCTCAAGAGGAAAAAATAAAAAATAGGACAAAATATTCATGCCTGTAGCCAGACTTCTAAACCTGTGGCCAGGTACCCTAAAGTGAAACTAAAATTTATGCAGAAGATCCAATCATAGAATCAGAGAATAGTTTGGGTAGGAAGGAACCTTAAAGACCATCTAGTTCCAATCCCCTGCCATAGGAAGAAACATTTTCCACTAGATGAGGTTTTTCACATCCCCATCCAAACTGGCCTTGAATACTTCCAGGGATGGGGCACCCACAGCTTCTCTGGGCAACCTCTTCCAGTGCCTCACTATCCTCTGAGTAAAGAATTTCCTCCTAACATCTAATCTATATCGCTCCTCTTTTAGTCTAAAACTGTTCCCCCTTGTCCTGTCTCGATCTGCCTGTGTAAAATGTCGTTCTCCCTCTATTTTACAAGCCCCCTTTAAGTACTGGAAGGCTGCAATGAGGTCTCCCCAGAGCCTTCTGCAATGCTTCTGGTTAGTAAGCCATTGTTTTTTCTGTGTCGCTAACTTTCAGGGGGAGGTTAACTGTCAAAATACATTTCTAAATCCTTGCTTCCTGTTTCTGGCTAACTCCTCCCTTCTTTAATGTTTTGCAGTTCATAGAAATGAAACACTGATGATTTGTAAACTACAAGTCCTTGTGAAAATAAGGACTGTCCCTTGTTCTTGTGAAAATAAATTTATTTTGCTCAACTTTCCCTACATTATACATATTCTGATGTGAAAGATTACTCCACTGTGAAGCCTCTGGGTCTAGTCAGCTGCATGGCAGTGAAAAGAATGCGTGGATTACAGGTGGTAAAAAATCAAAACGAAAATAAAGAAATGGTTAAAACTACATTAAAGCACGTGTGTTTATCAAGAGAGAAAAAGCTGAATGCATTCTGGAGAATGATACAGTGTACCTGTGAATTTCCTAGGCTTGCTGTATATATGGCAGACCCTTGAAATCAGCTAGTGTGAAAAATGTTCTTGTGGTTTCATTTCCTCTGCAGGGTTTTGGGTTAGAGTTTTGTCTTGTGGTTTTACCTTTTGAGGGTGTTTGTTGTTTTCTTCCTCTTTAAGCAATGAGAAATGCAAGGGAAAGAAATTTACCAGTTCAAGCCCTCAAAGAGCAGGTTTACTATCCTCCATACACATTCTTACCCTGTGTTTGTCACCATTTCCTAGCTCTGTCTATTACTGCACAAATCAATCTGCTTTATCATTCTCTCCTGAAAGCACGGTGCACAGTCTGTTTTAGTCTGGGATCTGTTTTAGAATATGTTTAAGTGTTATATACACATTCATGTTTTATCAGTTTATTTTTAAAAAAGCAAGTTCAGGGAACTGGTGGTGGTAAAAGTCACGGTAGTCTTTAGATCTTCTAGATACACCCTCTGCAGTTCTGGGCTACAGAGAAGGGAAGCTCTGTCACTCATTAACTTAGTCCTTGATGTCCTAAACAACAGTGTGAGCCAGAAGTGCCTGCAAGGGTTGCTCTCGATGTAAAGCACTCCATTCCTCAAGGACCAAATGATGTGCAGTACTTTTTCCAGACAAGAGACTCAGGAAAAAAAAAAAAAAGCCCAGATGCTGCAGTTCAGACTGTGAGGAAGTTTTACTTTTCTCCTACTCTTGTGTGACTGAGAGTAGGGAGCTTTAGAGTATGTTCTTAGAGGCATGTTTTCCCTGGTATTCGGATGTCCCCAGTATTCCTTTAGGCCTTTTAGGAATCCTTACATCAAAAGATGTATAGTGGTTGAGACAGTGGCTGACACTGGAAAATGCAGGAGGGCTCCCTGAAACCATGATTCCCTCCAGCCTGCAGCACAGAAAACTTAGGTGACTTCCTAGCTCTCAGGGAGATTACTTTGAAGCTGCATGAAACAAATCATTCCACAAAATAATTTCCACAGTCAAAAGTTGGTGATATTAGTCCATAAATCAAACTTGTATTGCATTCAGTCCCTCTACTCCTCTTTTCTACTTGTAGACATGCAAGCAAACCCAGGTTTCCTTACTCCAAACAGTAAATAGCAGCCATTGCCTTCTAAATCAATTTGAGACGTCTGTTTGGTTACGGTTGTACCAGGGGATAAAAGTGAAGTTGTTGTGATCATCAGATCCTTCAATTCTGAAAGTACAGTCAAGTCAAATATTTAGATTTGCTTCTGGTAAGCACTAATATTTTTGAGAAGTCCCACAGATAGGCTTGGCACTCTTCCTTTCACTCCAGAAAGGATTTTGTGTCATCAGTTACACCCTAAAACACAGAGGCTCACAGGAGCAAAGCAAACTGCCCTTTGCAATAATGTTGCTGACGTAAAGCAGCAGTATATATAGATTTATACAATGTTTTGACCAAATCTATACCAGTACTACTATAGTTTCAGCTTTTCAAGTGTCAATTAAGACAGTAATAACAAAAAAAAAAAAATTACCTTCATAAAACACTACGGTATGTTCTTACAAAGATTCTAACAAAATCTAGTGAAATACCAAAGAGATCAGTCTTATTTTATTTTTGGACAAACAAGCAGGTTAGGTGGCTTGAATTTGCTGTCAGAAAGTCTTGTCTTACTAACTATCTGACCAGCCCTTCCTCCCAGCACTGCTCACTGTAGGGCAGCTCCTGCAAAAGTACCTGTAGTTCCCAGTGCAAACTAGTAGAGACAAGTTCACAGCAGGTTCCTGGACACTGTTTTGTCTAAAGCTATTCAGCCGTTCCATGCAGCAAAGCAGCTACTATCTCAGAACTCCTGCTTTTGCTGTGACCAGAGGGGCTGCACTGGTGTTAGCAATGGGGAGGGGTAGGGACAATTTTCAGGAAAAAGAAAAAAAGAAAGAAAAAAATAGGAAAACCTTTATGAAGGCAAGGGCATGGAAGTGACAGTTCAAACCAAGCAGCTCCAAAGTGCTATTACTAATTTCAGAATCCTCTAAAAGTGTGAATAAAAGCATGAATTCAAATTAATCAATTGTCTTTTAAAGTCGCTGAGGTAGCACTCTGACTATTACCTGTGCTTTTAGAGTGCATCTCAAATGTGTCATTCAGGCTTCTGAAGACAAGAAGGATACGAATGAATCACCTTGTTACAAATTAATCAACTTGGGATTAGAGCTAAAAATTTCAAAAGCACCTTAAAATGACTTAGAAATCTAATTCCCATTTTCAGAATTGACTTAGACAGATACATCCTGACTCTAGTCAAAAGTCAATGGGATGATAACTCCTAAATCACTCTAATACATCCAGAAATGTTACCCGCCTCTATACGTAACACAACTCCAAGCGCCTCTGTAGTCCCATTTGCCCTTCAGTGGGCATCCCAGGCTTCTGCTTTTTCATCCCTGATTTCAGTCCACATTTACCATATGTTCTGCCTTCATTTTCATTAAACATTTTGAAAGATGGAGGTTTCAAACAGTGAGCTACTCATTCATTCATCTTTCCACACAGAAACCTAGCATCAGTAAAACACCAATTTCATACATTATTTTTAACTAATGATGATGCAATATTTTTCCTGACAGCAAAAATCCATCCACCCATTTGTATGTTTTACAAGATGATACAGCATGTACTACTGTCACATCTCAGACTAAGCATATATTTTGGTCTTCTTCCAGTTACCTGCCTTTTTCATAAGTTAATGGAAGATCATAGGATGCACAAAGTTTCATTTGAGTCTTAAGGAAATAAAGCAATTGTTGAACTATCTGGATGGTAATGCTCTTTCATTGACATATTATGATAAAGTCCCTTTTTATCCTTGGGGCATTGGAAATATCTTTTTATTTCTCCATCTCTGTCTCCTTCCACCTTGTGTCTGTCTTGTCCATTGTATCTGCAACATTATGTTGGGAGCACTTCTGTCACAAATGTCTGGTTCCACTATGGCACAAGCTATAAAAAATAAACTAAGGAATACGCATGTCTAGATTACACCTATTCAGAGGCGTATACAAACATAATGTCTTGCTCTCTGGTACAAAAAAGATGAACTTGCCAGTGCTAGTGAATGACCAGTTAGAAAAAGGAATTAAGATAAGGCAGAGAGGCAGTGAACAAAAGCAAAAATCACATTCAGATATGAAGGAAAATGATATTCACAGTAAGTCAGCAGTCATCCTGGCTTTCAGCTCTTTTTATTATTTCTCTTCCCTGCCCCCACTCACCTCCCACTTTTTTTATTGCTTACTTTTTAGTTCTTTTGCCCAAGACTCTGTATTTTTCACTCTTTTGTCATCTGCCCTAGACAAAAGAGGAAAAAGAAGGGAAAAGGATCGGGGAAAAGGATCAGGGAAAGGGAAATTCCTATCCTGACATTTATTTCTTTAGTGACCTTGACAAAGTCACCTAATTTATTGTTTCCCTTACTGTAACAAAATGGACAGGAATGAAAATGAAGTCTTTTTCTAACAGTCACAACTGCTTTGTGATCCAACCCTGTCGTGTGAGTCTGCTCTGAAACCCCAGACTAAGTTAGCACAGGCTCGAGCAGTAATTGTGATCAGTAATGCCGCGCCTCTCCCCTAGACACACTTTCTATGGCGGTCAATACCTGTTCAGCAGTCGATCATGGTGGGAGAATAGCAATCACCAGAATAAATGCTATGCCCTTTCTCCCAAGCCTGTTGCATCTCAATAAACTTCACAGTGTCTCCAGCAAAGGGGGAATTCAAAAGGGTGGTCCCAAATCAGGACTCTGAAGGGCTTTGCATTCAGAATAAGACACTATGGGAGTATCATGATGACAGCTGCACTTACATCACTGAAAATAATTATTCTGATCCATGAACACAAGCTAAGCCATAAGAATGGTCTTGTAAGCAAGGTCTGTTTTAATAGAAACATAAGTATTATGCATTACAGTCTATTATAAATTGGTTGTAATTTTCTCCTGACACTCTGTGAATTAAACTAGTTAGGATACAAAAAAAAAATAACAAATGCCACAAAGCAGAAAGCAAGCTCAGTGTCTGAAGGTTAATGATTGCTCATGAAAGCTACAGAAATAAATTATCTGCCTAGGGACACTGTCACATGATCGGCACAAAAGCTGCAACAGCCGAAAATGTTTATGTAGAGAAAAAAACACTGTCAGCATCGCAGAGCCCTTCCCCCACCGCCGGAGCGGAGTCCCGAGCCAAACAGCTGCTCCTGACTGCTTACATTAAACTAATTTGTGCTGCAACATTGCAGCTGCTTAATTTTTAGACTGAACTTTATCACCAAGAAGTGTTACAATAACAAGTGATCCAGCCCTCTCTCTGAAGAAATAGCAAGTTGTTGTTCCTCAACAACAAACGCAGCTTAAGGTGCCGAAATTCAAGACAGAAGTAAGAAGACAATGACCAAAACAGTATTTTAAATCTTAATGATCTACTCTTGCTTTTACTAGGAAAGGGCTTAAAAAATGGCTTTGCTTCTAAATTAATTGGGGGAGTCAGACTGGGGGAGTCAGACTATGTCCCTAAGCGGACAGCAGCTGTCCCACCCCAACATCAGGACCAGTGACCGAGATCCGTGGCACAGGTTTATGGAGCAGCAAGGTGGAAGCAAGGTGAGGTGCTGGGGCTTCAGAGGGTCACCCACCCTTCCCAGCTGGCCTCCCCTGCACCTGGTGTTGTGAGATTGCACTGTAGAGCCCCATCACTTGCATCCCCTTCCCTGCAGCCTTGCCCCTTCCTTTTTCCACGCTCCCACTGGTTTGGGGTTTGGTGTCCTGTAGCACTGCTTGCCCATCTTTTTGGCCACAGATTCACTGATGTCTCCTTAAAACATTTATTGCACTCAACATGTAAAAAGAAGAAGTTGTTTGGTTTTTCTTCTTTTTTTTAAAAGGGAGAAAAACCCTAGCTCATTCATATCCCAGCAGCTTGAAAGCCCTGACCTCCCCCTCACCCCTCCCACTACCTCCCCCCACCCCAATCCGAAAAAATGCGTCCTAAGGCACTGGCACCGGAGGAAGTGTTTACAGAGAGTGGTGCGCCTTGGGTAACGCAAGTGCTGCTCTTACAAAATGTCACATGTTGTTCCTCCCCTTTTCCTCTGAATTATTTTGCTCTGTTAACATGCAGGGCTTCGTCTTTTGCTGAAACAGACACTGACCTGAACTGCTGGTGATTCCTGCCAAATATGCAGGCACTGTTTTGCTACATTTTGGAATTCGGCGAAGTCCATGTGTCAGGCATTTGCTTGCGCTCAGGAAACGCCAGTGCTTAGACCAAAGGCCTCCCTGCCCCCTCCAACCCCCAGTGTTTGCAATGCACAGAAACTTTTCAGTTTTTAATTAGTTTTAATATGATTAATGTTTTTAGGTGCATATCTTGTTACATCCAGTATGCTTGTTAAAAATAAAGAAAAAGAAAAAGAAAAAAAGAAAAAGAAAAAAAAGGACCATTTAAATGTACTGGTCTTAGTTATTGAGAAAACAAATGGAGATGGGGAAAAGAAAACCCACAACACACCGAGAGAGCAATTACACAGTTAAACAAAAAGCTGTAGTTGCTCGCAGTGGTAACCGGGTTGCAGATAGACTGTTTGCCTGTGTGCCTCTCTGTGCCTGGAGAGGAAGAGAGGCACAGGGAATTCGTCATGCGACAAAAGGGGTGCTCCAACAGTACACCCCACCTTTCCCAGCCTTCCAAAGACCAGCTGGAAGGAGAAGATGCTAAATGAAATGATGGCTCCTTTCTGTTCAATTTAAAAGCATAAAATAAATGCAGAATCCCTTGGGGGGGAAAGGGGGAGGGGTCTTTGGTTTTTATCAGAATAACATTAGTGAGACTTTTACCCAACAGCAGGAGTTGATGGTATCTGGAGTCCATTTTATTGCACCCCAAATGTGTAAGAATAGGGGTGGCTGGATAAACAGGCCCCAGGGGCTTCTGATTGCTATCATGGAGCAAAGCTGCAAATGGAAAAAGTATTTTAAGAAGGAAAAAATGGGGCAAAGGAAAGAATAGCAAAGTCCCTGGCACCCTCACCAGTTCTTCCTCTCAAGTTTGGCCTCTAAACCTCTAAGACTTTATGGATATCTTAAAAGAACCCCTCTGAAAGAAAAATGCACGGGATAAGACCCAGCTACAAAACTGGAACACATCTGTACAACGCAGAAGAGTTGTGTGAGGGAATAATTGAAAGAGAGGTAAAGAAAAGAGAAGTAAAGACTGTTAAGGAGTGTTTGGATCAGAAGTTTTAGGGAAAACAGGGATATTGGAAAAGGAGGCTACCTCAGGTCCAAAGGGTCTATGGCAGAATACAGAAGTATGAGAAAACAAAAGGAGGAATCAAAAGGAAGCAGCAGCACACTGAGAGGAATATAGGAAGATATTTACTTATCAAATAGACTCTCTTAAGTGCAGGAGCTTAAATATGCAATGGAACTAAAAGCAAATATGGAGATTCAAGGATAGGTTGCAAAAAAACCCCTGAATTTTCTCTCTCTGAAATTTCAGAGTCAAGAATATCTTTCCAGATTACAAAAAAACCCAAAAAAATAATAAAAAAAACCAAAAAAAACAAAAAAACAAACCAAACCAAACAAAACCAAAACAAACACCCCACATAAATCTGCTAAAAGTGGACCCATTTATAAAGCTCACAGTGAGCACAGCCTCCTTGTGCAGTGGCAGCAGGGTGGGGAAAGGCATTACCCCGGGGAAAGGCGAGAGGTTCACCTCCTCCAGCAAGGTGGGCCCACGGGGTAGCTCTGCACTCTCTTGCCCACATCCCTGCCAGGTGCCTCAGCCAGTGCATTATTCCAGTGAAAATGCTGGTGTACCCCTGCCACCCTAATTCTCTCTTAATACCTAAAAACATTCCCAGCCAAATCCAGGTGAAACTAAGCATGTGTCTACAAAAAGATTTGGTTTCACTGAATCAACATTTTCCAATATTCTTCAGGAAAATCCCAGCCCAGCATAATATTCATGAGAACAATGAATACTCAGTCAGGTCTACACAGCCTGAGCACACATAGACATTTGTGTGATTCACTTATGATTATCCTGACTGACCTCTAATTCGTTCCTTTACCCTTCTTCCTCCAGATGCATTTGCACACTGACAAACCATTTTCTTTTTAAATCAATCAGCCAGGAGAAATGTGTCCTACATCTGCAGAAATTCCTACACTCACCATCCAATAAATTTACCCACCTGTCTTTGTAGAGTGACATGGCAAAATAGCACATTCAGTAAAAGCCACATGAGAAATTACCTGTGTAAAAATAATACCTTTATCAAGGATCTTTTACCTCTGAACATTAATCCTGCTGTCTGGGACTTATTTTATTATTTTAGGGTAACAAGAAGTTCCAAAAATCTTTGATTTCCTGCTTCCACAAATTACTTCTAAGGACAAAGGCAGACAATATGTATATATATATCTCTATATCAGAGAAATTGTGTACTAATAAAAATCATAACTTTGAGCCTGAAATTTTTCCAGCCTAGTAAAGTAGTAAATGAAAGGAAAAACCCCGTCTTTCCCAAGAGGTCCTTGTGATTGCATTTAGCTCTTAAAACTTGAAATATCAAATTTCAAACTCACAATATTTTAAAGTTTTTTTTTATGGCTGCCTCAAAGGCTTTGGATAGATATACAGGTGTAAAATACCAGAGTTTACAAGCAGAAAGTAAAATTTTTTTTCAATTTTTTTTAATATAACTGCTTTGAAAATATTTTTTCTGTTGGCACAATACATCCATCATATTTCATGTACAAAGTACAAAGGCACAGGGTACTGTTCATACCAGCAAGAGATGACCCACTATATTTTAATCATTAATAATGTAGCTGTCCCAAATTCACACTGGAAAAAACACCTATCCTGGTATAATGTATTCTCTTGATGTACGTATACAACAAATATACAACTGTACCCTTCACTGTCTAAAACTGATAATTATTTTTCCATTTAAATCCTGCACAAAGTGTACCACATTTATTTTAATTTCTAGCAAGAATATATGGCTTCTTTTTCTAATCATAACGTACGCTAAAGCAGTTAATAGGGTGTGCATTAATTTCTATTTCAGAGCATTAATGCTCATAGTTACAATACTCACGTCTTGTTATCACAACACATTATTGGCATGTTATTCTTTTAAAGACAAAATAGGAACTAATGTATATGAAGCACTTACACTGTAAACCTCTTCTTTTATACAGCATTGAATTTCAGCAATAAATCTTGTGTTCAAGCTACTTCAAAATGTTTAGGGATAAGGAGGTATTAGGATTTTGACCAGCTCTTGGCTTTTGTTCTTTCTCTCTTGAAAGAAAAAAGTATTAAGGGATAAAATTCTCAGCACCTAACCCTTTGAGACAGATGAAGCCTTTCAGCCACAGCTGTCTCTCTAGCAGAAGCAGGCTTGCTTAATAGTCATAAATATTTCCTGGTCATTTCTGCAACATACGGCTTTGAAAGGAGGATGGCTCACATTGCTTGTTCCATCACTACCTCCCTACCTAAGTCAGGTCCATTCCCTGAGGCAGACCATACAGGACAATTGGAGGTCTAGCCAACCGTTCACATTGCAGTAAAGATGCTTAGGTCCAGACTCTTCCCTCTGCATTTCTGCACTTCATCTAAGCTTATTTGCACAAGCTCCAAAATTACTCAGCTCTTGTATCTGTCGTCTAAAGTCAATGGAGAAAGACAAATTGCTTCAATGTGCAACCCCGCCCACATAAACCAGACTTTAAATCCTTTTAGATTTGCCCATCTCTCTCTCTTGACTGCAGAGAGAATCCAAAAAAGTTAAGCTTTGGTCTCTGGCAACTTAGTTAAGCACCTAAATTTACATAGATCTAATCTCTGCCTCTAAGAAAATTTCATTGGAAAGAAACCTTTGATGAAAAATGGAAATGAACTTTTGTGAGAATGTTATTATGATTTTGGTCCTTTTATCCAGATCAGCTCTAATTAAAACAAATAACTTCATCTTTAGTCAGAAGCTTTGAGCTTTCACCAACAGGATGTCACGGGACTTCCTTAAGAACCCACTTTAATAAATCAAGCAGCCATGATAAGCTCTGTTTTGAGAACTCAAGGTATTGCTCGTTGGAGGAACATTTCCATGGACCACTCAGAAGGTAAAAAGGTGTTGCAAGGTGAAGACTGGAACTAAATAAGCCTGTTTGCCTCATCAGCAGGAAAAACACCAATGAGGGGACATGTGCCGCAGCAGTTTTCTGACTAGCCAGAACTAGGCAAGGAGTATAACAAGCACCGTCCACCAAGGACTATAACTTCTCCCTTCACCAAGCACCTTTTTTCATGCATGTGTTGGAGTTGAGGGATTTCTAAACTGATTCTTAAAATACCTCTGTAGAAAGTGCACTGAAGTATAGCACCCAACAATGTCCTCCAAGACCATCCAAGAAGGAAGAAAAAGCACCTCAGGGCAACCATTTTCACATTTGCTTTGTGCTAGGGTGGTTCAGCTGGGTGAACCGTGTAAAGCTACGCCTGAAAGAGTCTCTGTTGAATACGTCATTTACCCATACTCCATCAATAACCTCCAGCTGCAAAACTGAAAATGAGACATGCTTGGACAGCCGGCAAGGTTGTCAGAGTTGTGCCATCGATTCTGGAGCAACCTGAGCCCCACATCATTACTTCTGCAGTTGACAAAATACCTCTTCCTAGCAATCCTTCATGGAGCATTATTAACTGCCCAAGTAATGCAGTGAATCAGCAGTGGCTTTCACTAGTTAGAAAAGATAAAGGTCCGAACTGATGGTGCCCCCCAAATGGTCCCAATAAGCCCGGAAACCTCGGAGGCAGCGAATGACCAAAACTGAAGGAGTGATGATACTGGATGTGATTTCTGAGATAGTTATATGTTAATTCCCCTTGCCATTCTGAATGTAGTAATTGAAAATTACTAATTGCAGAGATGAACTGTCAGATATTTTCAAAGGGTTTTTTCATCACAGAAGACCATAGTTTCTATAGAAAGACAGCCTTAGACACATAAAAATTTCTTTGCTGAAGGGGACCTCTAATTCAAAAGGGAGGGCAAGATTCAAAATGGGGAGGGGGCATGTTTTAAGAAAGCCAAAGAATATTTCTCATATATGTGAGATTTTAATCCCCTAAAATATAATTCTAGAATAATTTCAAGACAGAAAACCTATTCAACCCCCCACATTTTATATTTCTTAAATAAATGGCTACAGTTTTGAGGCCATAATAATGACATGGAGCATAAACAACAAAGTGAATAAGAAAAAAAAGAGATCTCTCTCCTTGTCTAAAAATCCAGCAAATCACAATGAATCTTTAAAACAAAGAGTACAAAAAGAGGAAATTAACTTCAGAACAGTCTCACACTGAATCTAATCACTGTTGCAACTAGCTGTTAAGAAGAAAGGGATCATTAATTGCTTTTTACAATTTTTTCTGCTAACATTTTTGACCAAAAGCTGAAGCTGATGCTGAAAATATTTCTGAGAAAAATCTCTAAAAATCCAGATGTTAAATCTTGAAAGGATCTCCTTTTATGCTTTATCATTTAAATTAGAAAGCACCTATATGTCCTAGGACTGTGATAAGACAAATCATATATTTAATTATATAAGTATGTGAAGATTAGAGTGGGTTAGAAGCTACCTGGCAAAATGTCTTTTTTTTTTCAGAAATGTTGACTCATCAAAACTGAAGTTAAGCAACTTCAGTTTGGTTATAAAGAAAAGGAAATATTGGCAACTCTCCCAACTCAAAGAACCTAAAGCAAAAAAATACTTGAAGATCTGATTCCATGTTTTGTTTTATTGTTATAAAGCTTTTTATTGGAGTTTTTAATTAGCATACATTACACGAAGTTCTTAAAACTGTGCTATTAAAACCTCTGCTATTGATTTTGGCACAGGCTCATTTACATTCAGGTCTGTCTAGTTCAATATAACGTAGACACGTGACTTAAAAGGAGAATTTCAAAAAGAGATCTGTGTCTTTAGAAGACATAAGTTGCAAAAACAAAACGTAATGAACAGATCTGACCACAGACAATGTGAGAACCTCAGCAGAATTTAGAGAAAAGAAAGTGCTTTTCAAACTAGAAAACTTCACCTGAATCTGAAGTCCCATTTTCCAGCTCTGTCCAATCCCTCACTTCCAGCCCCATTCTTTACCTGTCTTGCTGCATGCTCACACCGCCCCAAAATATGTATCATGAGGAATGAGTCTGCACACGAGTTACTGCTAAGCAACTGGTATGAGGAACAGGGCATGGGTCTGTCTATGGGGACTGGGAGCCTACATGTGCCTCATGCCAGCCTTGATTATAAAACTATGTCAAGCTCCCTCAGAAATCAGGAGTACTGGCTATGGAAATGTATTTTAATGAGTCAGGCTAGACACTAAGAAAAGCAGAAATAAAAAAAAACCCTAGATTTGCATTAAGTATGCTTGGAAAAAATTAGTGGTTTATTTCACTCATTTTCTACAATTTCACAACTTTTTAAACAAAGTGTGAAACATATTCCAAATAAATTTAGAATAAATTATTTTTCCTTTGGGTCAGAACTGTTCATAAGCAGCACCTTCATCTCAGAGTAAATTGCTGATATAGTGACACAACTTAGAAGAAAATATCCTGTTTTGCAAGGGCAGTAGAAACTGGCCTTCACCATGAATTGCCACCATCACTAATGAAAGTGGCTAGCTGGATGGCTAAGGAGACCTATCATCAGGGAATGTTAATGGAGAGGAATCAACCTTATATGCAATAAGTGAACAATCAGGTAATGGAGTCAAGGAACCATATAGGCAAGGTGGAAAATAAATGCCAGGGACTTGAGAAATCTAATCAATGCCTGATTAAGCTAATTGAAGCCTGGCCACTGAAAACTAATGATTCAGAAAATTGCTCCCAGAGCAGAAAAAAGCAAAGATTGCTGGATCTCACATAAGAGACAGAAGGTTCAAATGTGAAAGCAGTTATCAGGAGATTAATACACGGTACCCAGAGTACATAAAAGTTTGCTATCTCACCTTTTGCCACATTAAATGTATTGCTTCCCTGCTGCTCTTCCCAGCCCAGGCACCCACCAAGGCTCTGAAGTCCACTAGTCTGATTTTTTTTAACTGTAAGAATAAAGGGAATACTAAAGCTGAAAAGAGCAGGAGTGTTCTAATTACTCCAGAATGTCTTCCTTTCCACCTTCAGTGAAAACAAAGGGCTTGGTTTCGAATTTTAAAACATAAAGCAGTGATGTTAAAAATAACTATGGCATGAAATGCAAAAGACACATGCTTAGGTACAATTGCTCTAATCCTAATCATCAGTGTTTTCAACTAAAGGCTCCTTTAGAAACCCTTATTGAAATGCTGGGCTTTTCTTTTGGTTCCTATGATCTGTTTATTCCTGAATATCCTTGGATAACTGCTGGGATCTGTAAAAGGTCATTAATTTTTTTTTAAAAAAAAGCAGGCCTCATATCAGAACACTTGCACTTATTACACAAAAGCCTTCACCCCTACAAGAAATTTCCCAAGGTACTGGGTTTTGAAACCATTAAGTTGTAAAAATACTTACAATTGTACCTTTCAATATTTAGTGCTTTCTTAGGCCAAGAGATCCCAAACCAAATTCTTGTGGTTTCCATGGAGTTCTTCTAAGCCATGAAAACTAGGTTGTGGGCTGTCCATAGGAGCATATCAAACAGTACTATAATTCCTCCATTAAAAATCTGATTTTAAAAAGTGCATGACTTTACTCGTACTCATTTAATTCTTGAATTTCTTCTGAATTTTTCTGATTCTATCTGTACCTCATTATTCATTTGAGATGCTGTCTTCATTGCATTCACATTTTTAAAAGCCATCCATGACAAAACTGAAGGTGTGACAACAGTCCTTTGGCATAAAATGATTTAGGGATCACCACTTTTAAATCAACACTGATTTTATCCTGCCATTGTGGCATTTTTTTCTGCCAGCTTTGCTAGTTCCACCTGAAGTTTGTTCACATTTCTTCAACCTTAATTAAATGAATTTGGAGCATATTTATAATTTAATACGTCATTGGTCTTCCATTTTCCAAATGATTAATAAATAGACCAACTGCCACCCATGAACTGGAACCTGAGATACGCCAAAGGTTATCTTTTTCTCTGAGGAAAATTTCTTTTTTTTTCTTTTGCTTCGTACTCTTTTATCCGCAGAGGATGCTACTTTCTCAGAGTATTACTCTGCTCAGAATATCAAAGATACTAAAGTGTTACTATGCCTAACTCAGACATGCCCTGATGCCTAATGGCATACTTGCATGCAATTAATATGCAGCTAAAGAGATTCCCAAAGCTGGCTGAATGTGACACTGCTAAGCAGTGAAACAGAGGAAATGGGTGGGGTTTAGGCACCAATTCAGCTGAAGCAGGCATTCTGCCAGGCACTGTAAATCCTATCAGAACAAAGGGAACAAAAAATCCACTCCTTGGGATCTCAGAAATCCACCGATTTTAACAGTTATTTTGAATACAGAGAATTTAAGATCAAATCTATCTTCTGCACTGATTCAGAAGGAATACTTGAATCTCAGACTTCCATCTCCTCTCACAACCTTTCGAGGGAAATTCCATCCTTTTGTTTCCTTAGCTGTCACTTCAAGAAGTGTCAGTGATTATGTACAGAAATATACTTTATCAACTGGTTTTCATTCATCTACTGTATCATTTATACATTTAAGGAACTAGTGAGATGCAATAATCCTTTACAAAATTTGCGCAATTTTCCCTACTGCATCATCAAACTCTGTATTTCTGAGATTTTTTTATAGCTTCTGTATTTTTAATCATCCTATAAGCTAAGTTGCCAGGAACTGAAGTAAATCTTACTGCTCTGTAATTCTCCAGGTTATTATGCAGGCTTTTTATAAACATAATATTTGCTATCTCCCAATATAATTGCTGACTTAAATAAGAGAATGTGTACTTCAGTTAGCAGGTGTTTTACTCTTAAATTCATTAACATGTCTATTTATGCTCCATCCAGCTTAATGCTATCCTTACCCCTTTGCTTTGCTGGCTTTGGACTCTTCAGCAATTTAGACTTTCACCTTCCCAGCTGGGTAGGAAGAACTTCCAAGTCTCCATTACATTAAAGATTAAATTCCTTGACTTGACAGTTGTCAAAACCCCATCTCTTGAAAGGAAATCTTTCCTTCAGGGTCTGCCCTGTCTTAATCTATCAGCTACCAGTGCTGTGCTGTTTGGGTCAATGTTTGTCATGGAAATGGAAGACATACATGGAAATAGAACTCACACATAAAAATTGTGTGGGCAATCCTCCTCACTTGCAGCAAGTTCTGCCATGTCCCTAACATCTTTTGAACAGAGATTACTGCAGTGACTCTACACTGAAAACAAAACAGGAGAGAGAACTAAACCACCTTTCCCTCCACAGTGGGCAAAGTACTGTACTCTGCAGAAGCAGAGCTCAAAGGTTGTTGGAGTTGCTTTGGAAAGACTCTCCCCTCCGTTTGCATCTGTCTGGTTGCATTCATTTCCTCTAAGTTAGTGCCCTGAATCAGAATACCTTCTTAATTACCAGTGCATCAAATTTCTCTTATTTATCTGTCTGACCTTTAGTGTTGATTTAGGAGGACACCGGGTCGAAAGCCAACTAAACGTACCGTTCCAAAATATTTGAGGAGAGCACTGTATGCTGAGCTGCTATCAACTCCTTTCTCCAGGCTGTGCAATCGTCTTTTGACTTCCACTGATTGCTATTGCAAAAGAAACCCTTTTCTGGAAATACTGGTCATTTCAAGTAAATCAAATAGATCAGTTCGTAACATTCCCAGGAAAAACTATCAGCTTTACTTCCCAAGTGTGGGAGTCTTCCCTAGCTGGTGTAAGACTACTGAATTTTACCATGAAAGGCCCTCTTCTAGATCAAGTCCTACATCAGCCAGCTTCTTATAAAGACAAGCATTATTCCACAATGCCATCCCAAGCTTTATTACAAAAGGACCAAAGGAATCTCACCCTGTTACTACTATACAACACATTTACTTCATAAAACCTTCAGTCTTAAATGTTCCTGAAATGATCTCAGCATCAAGAATCAAGTTCTTAAGTTTTCACAAACAGAAAGCATAAAAGGGCAGCAAACATGACTGAATTAAAATTTCCTATTGAATTCAAATGAGTGCATATATTTGGTTGTGGGTTTGAGGTTTTTTCCACAATTTAGTCAACTTTAGTCAGATTTATCATTGATTTAGCAATCTAGAGAATTGTGCACATCATGCAGGTACTTACTTGATATTTACATGGAATTTTAAAAGAAAACTTTAAAAACTGGAAAAGGACATACCATATAAAAAAAAGCCAAGATAATTATTTCTGTTCACTACAATCAAAAATCAAACTATATTAGAATTAGATAGTGAATACATACATAAATCCTATGTCATATAACAAAAGGAATAATTTGTTTAAATTCAATTAATTTCTTGTAGTCTTTATCCACAACTACACTGACTGAAGTGGACAAGAGTAAGTTGCAGCTGGAGATCAGGTGTTAAAAGACAAACCCACTGAAAAGCATAAATTTATTATGTATCTGCACTTTTATTCCATGCAACAATTGCAAAATGCCACTCAGGAAATGCCATCTCTGAGCTGACTGATAAGATCATTTCCTTATCTCTTTTTTAGGTCTTGTCATTCCTCCTTGCCACACCAGTCACAAAAAATAGGCCAAGAGGGGGTGGGGATAAGTAACATTTAATAAATCTACTAAAAAAAGGCAAGTGTGCATGCATATGTATATATATGCTTTAAGAATATACATCTGACTAATTTTTTACCTATTTTTGCTGACGTGTGAAAAAAAAATTCATATTTATCTGTAAACAAGTGAATAGTTAAAATGAGTCAGCTTTGCAAGCAGCCTACATGATGCTTCTGATAAGAGCTTCAGGAATCTACTGGTACCTACAGAGGAAAACTGAAATATAAATATAAAATAATTACTAAGAATGTATTCCACCTGAGCCAGTAAATGATAACTTTCCAATCTGAATTCATCTTCTCACAACAAAGAAAAGACTCTCTGATTCTCTTAACAATTTCATGGTGTATCCCAATGTTACCACAAGCCTTGAGAGATAAGGATTTTCCTCCGTTAAGAAAATCAAGTTATTAAATTGGTCAAAGATGACTCTACCAGAAATGTATTCAAATCTTTTTTATTAATTACCATAGGAATTTAGTTTGAGAGTCAGATATAAAATTTTACTCAGCTTTTGCAGATAAAATATATTATGTACAAAAATTCCCGGGATTTTAATTTAGTAAAATCCCAACAGTACTTAACTGAGCAAGTTATTCTCAGTACAGAGAGGAGCTCTGCAGGACTGATTCATTCTTTTACAGTGCATTAGTTTAATCACCTAGGAGATTTCTAACAGACGATGAAATCTAAACAGGAGCAGGAACTTCAGTTATCTTTGGATGAACATATTTAGTTTCACATTCTATCCTAGCACCAAGCAAAACAAAACAATTTAAATACACTTCAGTTTCATCCACACAATTTATTTGACTTTTGTTGGATTTAAAAAGGCAGAACCAGATATTGTATGTTAATGTTGCAGTTAAGTTCAGGTTCTCCTGTTAATAACTCTCTTGAAATAGAAGCCAATGGGATTTTTTTTATTTTCCTATTTTTTGACATACAGTAATTGCAATAACACAGTAAAATTTGTTTAGGATAGACAAGCGAGTCAAACTAGTGATTACAACAAATTATAGAGCAGCTTTCTGTTACACCTTATACCCTCTTAAAAATAGTTTGTTATATTACACAGTCTCCCAATTATCAAGAAAGAATCCAGAGAGCCTCTCAAGATATAGTGGCATATTGTTAACAACTCAAACAGAAGTGAACTCTAATGAGCAGTCAAAATCAACAAACAAAAGGATAAAATCCTATTTTCCCTGTACAAAGAATACAATTTACTGGTAAGAATATACTGGGTCAGGCCCAAACTTTTTAAAAATAAAAACAGCTGATAATAAAATAAGATATGATAACCCAAGTTCATAAAGTGCATTAAAAAAAATGAATGTTCAATGCTACCTTGTCTATTCCCACTTTTTCGATGTCTCTAGGAGATGTAAATGTATTTTATTCTATAAAATCCCATATTTTAATAGATCATGCTAATATTTGTATAAAAAATTACTCTTCTAGGTTAATGTTTTTCATTCTCTTATTTTTTTCATCATTTGTGTTTCCGCTTTGTAATAGTAGAATTTTTCATAACCAAAGATCTCAGTCATTAAAAAACTGTAATATGCACTATCTAATTTTAAGACCTGTGTGTAGAAATATGTAACTGGGTGCTAACATACAGCAGCATACCAAGGGGAGCTGACACGCAACCAAATTCAACTCACAAAAAAGTTTTGCAGTTTAAAGTTCAGAAAGTTCTTGACCCATAGTGGAAGTATGTAGCAGTAAATCTGTATCTCCTACACCTTCCTTCCCATTCTACATGATGGTGATTGTGTCGGAAGAGACACAGTCAAGCGTCCTCCCACCTACTCATCAGATGGCTGTGCCGTCAAGGGATCATGGTTTTCACTGGAGAGAGGATCTTCCCTGCACACATGGGAGGTGAGGAAAATGCTTTCCCATCTGGCTGCATGAAGGCACTTGCAAAGGAGATCTGAATCCAGAGAAAGCAGAAATTAGGCTAACATGTGGAAGACAGACAGAGATTTTGTTGCCTTAATTCCCAAGTCCAGTATATTTTCATTCAAAGTTCTCTACAGCTTTGTAAATTTGAATCCAATATTGCTTTTAATTGTTGACAAGGAAAGCTTTGCCATCAACTCATTATGCAAATCAACCAGCAACTGTTAGTTATAAGGTTAAATTAGTTACTTCCTCTCATAAAATCAAATTATCTATGCATGCAAAATACAGACAGGTCTTACCTAGTCTATCCTTCTTGATCTCTGTGCATTAAAACAACAGCTGCACATGGAAAAGTCTGAACTAAGGACACAACAGTAGCAACTAATATAGTAAAAAACCAATACAATATTTATTAAGGTGATCTGTGATAAAAACAAGAAAGTTGTTGACCTATTTCAATATATACAGTTTTCAGAAATGTCCTCCAAGGTGACTGAAAAATAAAGTGTTTGGTATGGAGTAGGTTCAAAATGGAACCTGCACATGGGAATATTATCCTGTAAAAAGGGAAGGAATAGAATATACTGCCACATAGAATGTTACAGACAGACTTCTAGTAAATAAACCTCCATCTGGAGCTCCACGTTTAGGAACTAGATACTGAACTCTGGAAGAATAAATTGCATTTACTTTTAAATATTTTCATAGACAATTTTCACGCTGATATAAGAATTATGTAAACAGCTGCTAAAATAAATCACCAGTATTTAGGTTGCAAGCTGTCTGGAGTACACACTGTCTTTAACTTTATGGTTGAGAGCACCCTGTGCTGTGCACCCTGTCACATGGCCCATCTTGTTACCTGTTTCACTGCAGCACTCAGTGGAAATGGGGATCTCAGTGCACAGGTCCTTAAAATGCTTACATTTATTTTAAGACATTACACCTGCCAGAAGACCTTGCACACTAATTAAGCATAGCGAAGTCCAAGAGAAATTCAGATTCCCATTGTATGGTCAGAGAAATAATGCTCCAGAGGCTAGTTAAATAATTAAGTTAAGGGTTCCCTGACCCGTGTCACAAAATCATTCATCCAACCATAAATCCAGATAAGCTTTTGTATTGTGATTCTTGGTACAAATTGTGACGGGGAACAGAAGATACACTACTTCAATGCATCCGTGTACAATTTCACTTTTAGTTGAAAGTCATATTCAAAGATTACCATCAGGAAATGAATTCTGGGGCTGACCAGAGTTAGATTCACAAAATACCTGCTTGACTCTTTAGCCCAACATTTAAAGCACCATTCGAACATTCAATGCTTAAAACATCCCCTTCTTCCACTGCTAAAGTCAATAAGGTGCTGTTGAGTAGATGCACAACTATCTAAACAGCGACCAACCATTCATTACTTGGTCATAAAAGAATTGAAAAAGGCACTGTACTTCCATCTCTCTCTCAGGAGTCCACATCATTAACAGCAGCACATGAAAGAACCATTCTGGATTCTCCTGTCCTTAACAGCTGTGGCAGTCCTTTCTGCTTCACAGGTTTAATTCAGCTGTTACATGACCATCATCATTTCCAAACAAGTAGATCACATCTCCACCCTTCTTGATGGGGTTTTTTCATTTTGTGAAATCTATGTAAATATTTCTGAGTAGAAACTGGAATGCCACATGTCCCATCCCCCCAGGTGAAGAAAATCCATTATTGGCCTCACAGTGTTTGGGCTCTCACTTCAAGCATGCCACTGAGGATGAATGAAACGTGACAGTCACAGAGGGATTTATTTTAACAGCTCCATTTACATCCAAGTTCCATGACAGACTCTAAGGAATGACTTTAAGAACTAAAATGAGGGTCAAGGCAGAGAGCAGCCTACAGAGAACGAAAAGGAAATATCAAGCACGGGGACTTTGATGGACTTCACCCTACCCAAAAATGACCCATAGTGTTTCTGTATCACTCAGGTTCTTAGAAAGCCTGCCTGTATCACGCGAGGAACCCTCAGTAGATAGCACCTCCACAGAGAGGTGTATTGCACTGCATAGATGTGTCAACTCAGGTCCCAAGACAGTGCAATCAAATTAATGTAGAACACGGATCTACTTGGTGAGTCCTGCCCTTCAGCAGGCAAATATAATAGCATATTAGCGGTGTTACATTGCGAGCGCAAGACATCAATAGGGTTATACAATTTGGCAATCTCCACATTGCATCCCATTCTGAAGTATACATGTGCTTCAATCTTACCCGGTGTACTTTTTTTTTAAATTTTAATATCCGTGACGCTTCAGCAAGCACTCCCATCCCAGTGCCCACAGAACACTTTAAGAGCAAGCACACTTTATTTTAAAGCTTTGGGACCTGACTTCAGGAAATTGTCTCAATCCAAATACACTTTGCTGAGTGTAAATTCAAAGCTTGGATCAAGGCCCATCGGGTAATGAACCTCAGAGGCTATTAATCCACAACCTACAATTTGTAAATGTGCAGGATACTGACTCAGTAGAAAAAAATAATTTTAAACATCTGTGGTATTCTTTCAATTCCAGATTAATTACACTGCTCAGATTGTAATGTTAGCCAGAAATTTCAAGTCTCTCCACTGCTATGTAGAGAATGCTGTAGTTTCCTTTGTGTTTATCACTGCTCTGCTACAGTAGGAGGCTTCTTGCCCAATCCAATCTTATGTTCAGTTCTGTGTCCTACATTTATTCCACAGCTCACCTTGCCTGCCTTTTCTTTCTCTCTTTGTCTGAAGTCCTTCTGAAACTCTTTGTTACACAGCATTAATTATTATTATTACTACTTTTAAGACAAAGGCTGTGTACATACCCCCACATCACTCCATCAAAATGGTGATATAAATTAAAATCCAAACAGGCTGTTTAATCCTTTTGAGAAGCTAATAATTATTTTCAATCAGCAAAGACTATTCTGCCATTCCAAAGAATGATTAATGAGAGCAAATGTGTTTGTAATTTATTAGCAGCAGCTTGGGGTGTGGGGGGAACAACTTAGGAATGGCAGCCATAGCATCAACATCTGATGATGTGAAGGCACTTCTGTTGCATATTATAAAGTCAAACATAAGGCTGCCTCTTTGGTGATTTATACTCTGCACGGTGATACCGAATGCCTGGGTTTTTTCATGAATGGCTTTGCAGTTATTTTTTGTAGAACTGTCATGGAAAAAAAAGAAATCAACAAGTATGTACCTCTTCCACAACACTCGCTCACCCATCAGTATTCGTCAACATATGCTTCTCAAAGAACAGAAGTATATCACAATAAAACAGGAGGAAAAAAGCAAACAAGCAGAAGGAAAGCAGAGGATTGACTGGACTGAGATAGGAGGAGCATTAAATCCCTCTATCATAGTACCTAGTGAAATAGCTTTATGTTCTACACACAGTGTAGTGTCTGAGAACTCTGTAGACTTGAATATGTAATTTCATCTCCACAACATCCTTGCAAGAAGAGAATATGTCCACGTCAAAGACAGGAAATTGAGGGATGGCAGGGCTGAAAATTCCCTAAATCATATTGTGTTCTTATCTGTTCACTTAGTTGCCTAAATACTGCTAAAAACTTACTCTTGAGGTTAGACCCCCACAAGAGGACCTCGACAATTAAGTGGGACTTTACGTGCCTGGACAACCCACCTGACAGCAGCCAGACTCAGCTTTCATTTTGTCCTGAAAGTACCTTGCTTCTTGAGCACGGAGCTTTCCCCTGGTCTAAACTGCAATGAAACTTAGAAACTAGAAAGGCAATTCCTATGTCTAAATCACCAAAGCACTGCATTTCCCAAACAAAGTAATACATGCAGTATATCTAAAGGTACAAAAATCCAGCCTGAGGAGTTTCACACACATTCTACTTGTTGTAGGGGCAAGAAGAGTGTCTGCAAATGTAGAAAAGCCTGAAAATTCAAAACAACAACATTTTTGCATGCAAAAAGATCCCTGTGGGAATATTCAAGTTGATGCTATATCATCTCTGAATGGATAGCATACTTCTCCCAAACAAGTGATAGGACCAAGCTGGAACTGTCTGAAGCCCCTATCTCTTGCCTCCCTCCCAGGAGGGTGTTTCTTTGATAGCTGGGATCAGTAGCAGCACCATCTGCCCCTTCTTTTGAAGTTGTGTCACTATGCAGAAAAAAAAAGCAAAACTGAAAGAACCAGAAGGGAAAATTAAGCGCTGCATCACAGCATCTCTTTCCTCTCTTCTAGTAGTCCCAAAATCTTGTTTTCCTTCTTTGTTTTTACCTTTGTATTAATGTAGAGGGATGAGAGGGAAACCAGTCATGACCCATTTTATAAATAAGCAATTATTCCTGACAATTTAGCGCTTGAGGGACCCCATCTGGAGCACTGTGTGTTGTTTGGGGCTCCCTAGGAAAACATGGATACTTACAAACAGAAAAGTCCCATCAAGCTGGTGAAGAACATGACATAGGACAAGATGGTGAGGAAACTGGATTTGTTCAACCCACATAAAAGGCTTAAGGAGAAGCTAGTTTCTATTTTCAGTTTCCTAAAGGGGGTAAAAGAGACAGAGAGAAGACAGAGACAGCTTCTTTTCAGCAGTGCACAGAAAAAGGCCAAGACGCAATCCTCAAAACTTACATCACGGGAGATTGCAATGACATGCAAAAAGGAAAAAAAAAACAAACAAACAAAAAGAAAAAAACATAAGAAGAATAGGCAGAAAAAGGAACAGGCTCACAAAGGGGTCGTGAGACATCCATCCTTGGTACTGTACAAAGTTTTCCTGGACAAGGTTCTGAGCAATTTTACCAAATGTTAGCGCTGCTTTGAACAGGGGAGAGTTGACCAGATAATTTCCAAAGATCCCCTCTATCCTAGACCATTCCATGACTCTGCGCAGACTTTCTTATAATGTGATAATTAGGAAGATGCAAGTTTGAAGTGATTCAAAGATAAGAAGGATATGACACACAGGATGACCTTCAGTGCCCAATTTTACATCCGCATTTTGAGGAAGCGATGCCTTAGCTGATGAGCTGTTTTCCAACTTACACAACAGTTCCTGCACAATGGAGAAATGAATGAAGTATCACAAAGTTTTCTGAGCAATCAGAAAAAATTAAATAATTCTAAAGAAATTCCCCATTCAAATTTGGCAGTTTCTGTTCAAAGCAGACATAACCCACGTAGGCACCGAATGTGGCAGCATTACAGGGATAATACTTTCCTAAGGATGAATTAGTCTTGTAGCATTTTGCCTGTACATTACACACAGATACATTTCCTTCCTCAACTATCAAGTGGCATGCGTGGCTTCATGTTCCACCTCATTCTTACTTAACCAATTTATTTGCAGTGAACAACATGAGCAAAAACCTTGGGGGGGATTTTTGTATGGCAAGCTATGAATCACATTTTTTGGCCCTTCTTTTATAATCACAGGGTACTGGCCACAGCTGGAAGCAGAACACAGTTCTCCTCAGATCAACGGTCTGCTCTGATATGACAAATTCTGTGTTTTCATTCTGTTCCCTTTGATGTCTGACTCTTCTCAAGCCTCATCTTGTTTTCATTCTATACATTGTATTTGGTGAATTAGACTACAAAGTCTTGCAGAAGACATTGGTTTGAACAAGACTTCAAAATATGGCTTAGTGCATCTGGATACCTCCAGCTGACTGACACTTTAATATAACTGGATTTTTACAAAATGATGGACACCTGCTCTTTGAAAATCAGACTCCTCTTAAGCTGTATGAAGATAAGCACCACAGAAGTGACGCACCTGAAATTAATAGACACTTCTGAAAAATCCTGTGCCTTTGCTGTGATTGAGAGAGAACTGTGTGCATTTACAGCATCCTTTTAAGAAAGAGCCACACGTCTGGCTCAAGGGTAACGGCATCACCAGTTTCATATGCAACAACCTATCATAGTGCACCATTATGTTAATCTATTCTGAATAAATGAGAAGAGTGCTAAATTTTTAATGAACGGTGTTTCCACCTGTCTCAAGATAATGAAAGAATGTAAAGCTGTTCTTAGAACTTTAGAGACAGCAAGAGTAATTAGACGGTATCAGCACCTATAACCTTGGACTGATCGCACCATCGCATTTTGTGCAGAAAGGTGAAATTTTTTTTAATGTGTCTATTATTTCTAGAAGAAAATGATTCCTTGATGTTATATTACTCAGGGCTGCAGCATGAGGGAAAATAAAGCTCTATTCCACAGATCATTCTGTACTCTCACTGTTCTATAAGAATACTAGAGTCCTACGGGCAAGGGACAGAGACCGACAAAACCAGTACATGGGCTCACACTCACTTCCCACCTAAGACAAAACCTCAGCCACAAAAGAAAGTGAAGGTCCGAAGAATTACCACTTGAAACTCTCCATCTTATTACATGAAGTTCTGGAATGTTTTTCCTGCCTTGTTGCTGATATGTTGGCAGGGAGCTGACAGGCAATACAGTGGCAAGAGCTTCATGCCCACCTTAGCAAAAGCAGACCATCCTCTAACAAGCCTCTTGTTCTGCCTTATCATTTGAAACAGCTTGTGTGCATTATGGATGAAATGGTATCTCTTTGCTAAAAGATAAAGTAGAGCAACCAGTCCATGACAGGACACTTGTATGCTTCTCTCATCGAGTCAAAATGGTGTCAAATTTCTTTTGTCTGTATTTGAAATGCAGCTTCCTCCCCCAAGAACGTTTTCAAGAACACTGATCGTGTAACTCACACCAGATTGGGGCACTAGGCTAGTGCAACTTACATTTATGAAGCAGAATGATTGTTCATCGTCCTGCTGCCTAATGAAATCAACTACATGAATAAATTCAATGCTAATTAAGAATACTATTTACCAGAGTAAGGATTACAAAAAGACAGTGTTTCCAGTTGACTGAATTGTGAGAAAAGAACTACCTTGCAGGTCAGCAGGTGGCCTGGGGCTGCTTAACTGATCCTGCAGAGCTGCTGTGGATGCTGAAGTTTGAGGACCTGCTGGCAGCACCAGCACTGCTCATACAATGTGACTCTCTGGCTACTGAACAGACCAGACAGAACTCTTCAGATCTGAAATAAAAGCAAAGATCTTACTCCACATACTCAAAATGCTTAACTGGAAATACAGTGCAATATTTCAGTGGTAGAAAAATAAAGTTATGAGGGGACATACTGAATTTGGTTCTATGTATCACTCAGAGCAGGTTTGTCCTGGTTGTTAAGAACACAAGGAACACAAATCAGCTTACCAAAGAAGTTAAAATTACATTATCAAAAAAACCCTAGAAAACTATAAAACCTATAAAAAGTGGAAGAGTACTGAAAGTGAGGCGAGAGAATGAAATGGAGACTGATTTTAGTGAGTTATGTAGGGCATGTATAAGAAGAATCACTGAAAAAAAATGTGTAAAGGGCATGGCAGTGCAAAATAATATGATGTAGGAATACTAAAAACTGAACTAGCAGAGACCTTGACAGAGGACATAAGAATGTCTGAGGATCTGAAATAGATTTTTACAAAGGCCAGCATTAAAACAAGTATATAATGAATATGCCCTAAAATATGGTTTCAGTGTATTGGAGAATAAGAGATAAAGATGGTGGTACAGCATCTGCCATCATCATGCTCAAACAATAAAGACAAAAATTAATCTAAATCAGTAAGAGCTTGGAATACTATTGGTCTTAAAGGGTTGATACCTGAAAATATTCAGTGATCAAGTAAACAAGTTAGCACAAATAAGAAACAAGTGCTATCACATAAGGTGTTTATCAGAGAATGACTCCTATTTTTGCCTTACCTGTAAAAGAAAAAAAAGAAAGAAGAAAGATCAAGGCAATACAGGGAGATGAATCTTTGGCTGTTATCAACAGACATTAAAATCCTTTTTCCTCTCTCTTTTTTTTTTTTTTTTTTTTTGCATTACTATGGTTGTGCAGTGGTTACACACTGATAAAAATCCCTCATGTTTCAGCTGTCAGATTTTAGACATGAAAATTCAAGATAGTCCTAGAGAGAAAAGTTATGCACATGTTTTATTTGATTCAGAATGAAGTACTCTGCACATCAATCAACTGTTCTAATAAATGAGAGATCAGACAAATTATACACAAGTAATTTCTATATTCAGAAAATCTGCTTTCCTGTGACGGCTGCCCTGGGAAAAAACTGAATTCAACATATATTTCATAAGACACTTGACTTCAACGACATAATTCAGGACAACTTGTATTATATAGGACAACTCTTGCAACACTACCTGAAGTAGATGTGCTACCTTAGTGAGTAAGCTGGTATTAGTGGAACAGTTTACTCTGAGGGTTAACTGCCTGGCTCAGTGCAGATCTGGACGTCCACAGTAAAGATTAAATGCGACTGCAAATACATCAGTTAAAAATTCATTGTGAACAGAGCCTAGATAAAACTGTGGAGTCTTCCACAAAGGAAAAAGTGATAGGCAGGTTTATAAATAAAACAAAGACACATTGTTTCACAAAAAAATACTATGCCAGCTTGAAGTGGGGGGAGGTGGATGGAATCTAGCAGCTAAACAAAGAGACTAGTGATGCACATTGCTGTCTTCTTAGAGCTTTTGTCAAACTATATTTTTCTTAAGCTTTAGACAGGACACATTACCTTTGAAACATGCTGAATAGACTATCTTAAAGAATCGTGGGGAGCCTAGGTTCTAAAAGGTTAGCATGGGTTAAATTTGGTTGCACATGCTAACATCACACCTCTAAGTCTTTGTCTAGACAGAGCATTAGAATAGATAACTTGTTTGTAGGGTGTAAGTATACAGAATTAGATAACAAATGGTTCCAAAAGTAGTAAACAAAAAGTCAATGTGCTGGCAATGGATTGCAGAAGACAGAAGTAACAAGTTTAGCCCCTTGGGAATGCCTGTTTAGCTCTCTGTTGCTTATTAACAACCTTGAAAGGTGCTGTCTGAATGTGGCTAAAAATATGTGGTAACTGGAAATTACAGGAATGCCTCATATACTTAGTGAATGTGCCATAGCATTGAAGCACCTGCATTGACAGAGGTAATGCTATCAAGAAATGCATCAGAAGGATTTGTGGGAGCTCATCCCTTTCACCATTAGCTGCTTTGCACATTCTTGCCCAGTGCTTGGTGAGAAAGCACAGCCAATTTGCCTAAGCATCTGTGGGAGCCAATTTATCAAAGTATCTGTGGAAAAGTTAAGGGGATTGTACGCTACACTGGAAGAACAGAGACACTGAGTGTAGCTGACCTGCAGGGAAGTTGCATTTATAGATTCAGCCTTTCTTCAGCCTTTCTCACCAGACAACTTGTCAATGCACCAAAGGGGATGGATTCCTAAATTAGGTTAACTAACCTCATCTTGCCAATCCAAGCTTCCAGTCAGGGAAGCCTAGGTTTGAATGTTTACTTTCCTAATAGCTTTAATGGGCAGAGATGTTCAGTGAAAAGCTCTTCTGGGGCAATAACCATATTCTGGTAATATCAAATCAACCGGTGCCCAATTTGCATATAAAAGAAAGTTTATCCATACAAAAATACAGAGATGTTTTCAATTGCGAACACCATCACCTTGCTACTCAAATTTCTAAATGTGTAATGTTTCAATTAAGGCAACATCTAAACTCTGCCAGTCATATATCAGGCACAGAATTAAACTAACCTGCTGTCAGACTGCCATCAGGAAGATCTTTTCCCTGTGCTAAAAGTTCACCAAAAGCCAAACCATGCTCAGTCCATTTCCTTTGATCTCAGAATTGCAATTTTCCTTTTACTACAACTTTTGGGGGTTACTATTAAATCTCCTGAATCTTTCCATGTTTCTATTCAACTGACCAGTTTGGGTCCTGAGAAGTTTAACCCCACCCAGAACACATCATAACAACATATTCCCCCAGGTTTTCAAACCTCGATCTGGGTAATGTACCAGAGTGGTGTTGCCGTAGCCATGGCATATAATAGGGTGGTTACCTGTTAGTTCAGTGTCCGTATGTCCTGCTGAAACAACATGTGGGAGGAGAGACAAATGAATGGTGGAATCTGATCGTCGGGTCCTCATGTTTTGTCACTGATCAAAAAAAATTAAAAATTAAATATATGTATATACCTGTTACAGATGGATAAGTGCACAGCTACTTTCTTACCAGGTAAAAATAGCCTGTCAGATTCTCTGTGGTTATAAGATGGGCAGGAAGGCCCAGAAGGCTGTTAAAATACAGAGGGAGTTTCCTCAAAGAGATCCACACTTGATATCTAGCTTATTAATTGCAGCATGTACCTCCCTCTGATTCTAAAAATAGGACTGTCAGAAGGCATCACTGTATCAGCCGGTTCCTCTCTGCAAGTTAATCTATTATACAAGAAAAGGACTTTACAAATGGCTACATTAAAGACATCTAATGAAGTCAAAGCAGCTGTTTTAAAACATATTCAAACAAAATCTAGTCAATGAGATTTGGCCTCTGAATTTCATGTTGTACTATTAGGTATGTAGAAATTGAGCTTTTCAGGGGAATGAATTCTTTAAATTAAGTGAAAAGTCAGGCTATTTGAGCACCTCATTATACTCTGTATTGAAGATCTTTCTCATCCATATTATCCTATTAAGGATTGCAGTGATACCACAACTATTCACTGGTGTAATAAAAGGACACACACAGCACTCAAACCAGAGCTTTTGATTCTTCTGTCCTTATTCAAGCTTGGTTCCTATTTATCTCAACAGAAATTTTGTCACAGGAAATGGAATTAAGCCATGTGTTTTTAACCCAACAATATACTGCATCCTGAAAAAATGTAATTTTCTGGGCCTTACAAAATATCAAAGCTTCGGATCATTATTAATTACTTATGCATGCATATTATTCCTCCTTCCTACAGACAGATCTTCTTTGAAGCAGAATGGGTGCATTTCCTTCAGGCTATTCTGCCTTAAAAGGGTCAGCTTGAAAACCACATTTTTGTTACGCCTATCAAATGTGGTATCCACAACAGTGAAAATAACACTTAAGGCTACCGCAACTGAAAGAAACAACAAAGAAATATATATCTGTATCTCTGACATTTGATTATGTGCCCATCTTAAGTAAGCTCGTATAGGCATGTCTTGTATGTTCAAGCTCTCATTTCTCCCTTCCTCAATGATCTCCTGCATCTTACCAGTGAATTAAAACCTTCCATAATATTTTTAATAATACAGAGTATATTAGTGAAGTGAATTTTACCAGAACATGTGTATTTCTAACCAGGAAATTTTAAGGATGGTCCCTTTTAGTAGTTCAGAATAAGAAAGAAGGTGGCCGTAGGTAGATTTTACACTGGAGTTTTAGTGACAAAATATGGGCATATATATTCCATTCTTAGCCATGAAATGGATGCCCATTGCATCTAATAGAAAATTTAATGCTCAGGAAATTAGGGCTTTCATGTAAAAGCACAATCCTACTTTAATATAAGTCATTTTGAGATCTGATATTAATATCAGGGGGAGCAAGTGCAAACTGTTATTTTTTCACTAATCAGTTTAATTCATTGTGCTTTGGCAAATCTATCACAAACAACAACACTAACTTTGTTAAACTCAGAAAATCAAATTAACATTTATTTCTTTGTGTTGCAGAAGCAATCAATAATTCCTGAATACCTTCCACAGTAGCACTGTCATGATGTAGATATATAGAAATATCTAATGGGCATTCTTCAAATGATAAGAAATTACATCAATTAATACGCTTTTGTCTAATTTAGCTGTATCAATCTCTTTCCATCACATTCTGCTTTTTCTCTCATATTCCTCACATTTTCTTTTTCTTCCACTCCCACCCTATCCTCTCTCATCATGATGTTCCCTCTTCTGTGTCCCCTCTGGTCACCCTGCCCTGCCTCCTGTGTGTTGAGCATCAACAGTGCCACCCCATACATCAGACATCACACCTCATTCTTTAGCCATGGCATCCAGACCCTTTCCTTCACTGCTGATTTCCTTCCATAAACTGCAAAGCAGTGTGTTGGTCCAAGTGCCAGCTTGGTTGTCTGCACATTAAGCTGGAAAATCTGAAAAACCTGCCATGGAACCTCTTGGAGGAGTAATTTATCTACCACCCTGGGATGCCTTAGTTTCAGAATTACGGCCACGTGGATTGCATACAGGACTGAGAGCCCGCAAACTCCAGAGTGCCAGTAATAGCTTTAAGTAATGATTTTTTAAATGGATACCGACAATTCATTAATCCTCTTTGTCTCTGATTATCTGCAAAGATTGGTATAATAATGCTTTGCTCACCTTCCTCACAAAATTTTGCAAGAAATATGCTCAAGTTTCATTTATTTCAAGGGGAATTATTCTTTTTCACCTGAAGGCAGAACTCAGCCCTTCTACAGTCAAGACGTAAACTTCAAGTTTTATTATAGTCTTTAAGAGACACATGCAAAGTCAAAAGTTGAACAGAAGGCTGTTAGTCCCATTAAGAAAAAATACGACAGGAAAAAGGAAACAAGGAAATTGAAGAACAGTGTTCCCTTTAAATTAGGAAAAATTTGGGTCCCAGAACAGAATATGGAGCAAGAAGATTCCTGCTTTCAAGAGAAAGTGTGTTAAGTGCTAAAAACATTGACTACGTTGTTCATGAACACTTCATGATTACTTAATGACTGATTACTCAGTAATGTTCACAAGGTCAGCAAAACCTTGGGTATCTGTCATCCGAATGCCACTTCCATGAATTTAAGTGAACAAAATTGCAGTAACTTTTGATATCTGACATTTTTAAAGGCTGTATCCCTTTATGATACAGTTTGCTTATTTATTTAAGCATAGCCAAAATGTAACAAGAAAAAGAACTATTCATACCAAAAATGCTATTCCTAGAATTGCATTTGAGTTACATGACATTACAATATAAATTATATCACAGAATCATAGAATCATTTAGTTTGGAAAAGACCTTCCTCACAAGAGCATTAGAAAAATGAGTAATTAAAAATGCCAAGTATATACAAGAATGAAATACACATTTTTATTGCCAAAACAAAGTGCTTATTATAAAAAACAATTATTAAGCTATACAACACTTCAGGTTTTATGAACTAAATCTACAAATTAATTGAGTGCCTAACTCCAAGTTTAGGTGCCTCAGGTTAACATTTCAGCAGTACTGCAACCCACACATCCTGCTTATATTTGAGGGCAGAGCAGGAGATCAACAGGTGGGCACATGTTAGGCTGTGAAGCTGCTCACAGCCCTACATCATGCCTACCTTCTGCTGGTAATCTCACATCCAGCATTTGGTGGGGGAAGTTAGGAGGGTGCAGCAGGGTCAGGGCACACATCTGTCAGGATTAGGTGTATTGGGAAATACATTCTGAAGTCTCCTCTCTGCCTGATTCACTGAAGGAACTTGAACCTATTCTCCTCTTTCTCCAGGAATTGGTCAAATGTCAAAGCCATTCAGTGTTTTGAAAAAAGTCAGTCTCAATCTGTCCCAGTATAGCTGCTTCACTTTGTACATTTCTTGGAACATGCACATGAATCTGGGTCTCCCATATGACCACCTTAACTAGCAGGTTAGTTTCACAGGCTCTAATTCCCACCGAGGAAGAATAACTTCAGTAGGAGGTACTTGCTCAAAAATGTGCTATGGCCTCAGATATTGGAAATGTGTGCTCATACGTGGCTCCAAATCAGAACAAATACAAACATGGTCTGAATACTTACCTGCTATTTTGCACTCTCCAAAATAAAATAAAATAAAATAAAACAAAATTTCTCTATCCTAACAAGTGACACACTGGTTTTGAAGGGATTTCATATTGTTTCATGGGAAATTATATATGGAGTGAACTCCACCAAATATTCTGAGGAGAAAGAATACATCATCCCAGCATCATGGAACTGGGGTCCAACCAAACTAGTCACTGAACCAGAGAAGCAACTTCTTGGTCTGAGCACCAAAAAGCAGGGGGGAAAAAAAGGACAAAGAAGCACTGGTCATACCTTGAACAAGCTAAGCATGGGCAATTAGTTCTTCACAAAATGGTACAGAAAAGAGCTTGTATACAAACAATGTAACAGCCAGTTTGGGAGCCAGCTTAGGTATGGGTAAATATTCCTTGAGCACACCAACCCACCTCCAGAATAATCTTACTTCCTACCAGCCCCAGCTCAGAAAACTCGTGTGATGGCAACAGGAGGGGGTTATCCTGTGGTACACTGAACCATCTCCATCTTTAAAAGCTGCCCACAGAAGAAGAACTCGTCAGCAGCCTTCCACTAGCAATAATTTGGTTGTAAACAAGAAAATTTAACCCAAGCCTGGCCTGAGCAGCACAAACCATTTCGTGACAAAGGCTTAGGTTCTCTGCACTCACCCTTTCCTAAGACAAAGGAATAAATGCACTTACAGCTTTGGCCAACACAGCCCAGTGCCAGTTCACAAGCGTCTCGTAACACATGAAAAGCCCCATGCTGCACATACCAGGCAGCAACAGCGAGAGGTGCTTGTCTTCATGGTCCACGCTCCAGTGTTCATGGGACTGGGGACTGTCAGCAGTGGTGTATGAGTGTGTATCTGGTCATAAAAAATTAAATCATTCCCAAATGTCTGTTCTTTCCCTGCCAAGAGCATTATAATCCACATGGAAATGACAGGTAAGAACTCATCTGCTCTGAGGTCACTTTCATGGAGAACACCATATTGTGACCACCCTCACCTTAAATTTGGGCTTGCCTACGCATGGAGTTGTTCCTGATTAATTGTTCTTGATTAATGTAATGTGTGGCCACTGCATCCACATGCAGCACTGCTCAGAAATAGCTCTAAGTGTAAACAAGCCCTTATTCACAGTAGGAGCGCTAACAAGATCAGGAGGAATGGCCCATGCCCAGCACCTCTTGGGACAGACACTTCTTAAGTAATACAGTATAAGACATTCCTCAGTCAACGGCTCCAGCTACAAGACATCCTCAGAATATACACCTAAAAGGATGTAAAGCACAGTCCCAGGTACTTTTTTAGAAGCCAGTGATGTAGGTGGATGCTCTCAACTAAATATTCACTGTCTTGACAGACATCCCTGCCCTCACAGAACTGGAAGATCCATAGGAGTTAGTCCCAAACTTGTTCAAACTTTGCTGATTTTGGCCAAGCAGCAAAGAAAGGGGCTTCAGCTGACTGCCTGAAGCAGATGAGGCTGCTGCTCCCCTCAATATCAACCCCCAAACTCCTTTATTCCTTGGTAGCCATTGAATCTTGCAGACTCTTTCCTTCTTTGCTGTGGTTTTAAACTCTCATTCTCACTTGAATTATTTTATATCCACATATTTCTGATGCACAGAGACATCCTTCTTTCTCAGCAAGTTTTGGTTTGGTTTGGTTTGGTTTCCCCTCCAAGTTGGTTCAACTATATGTTATTATAAAGAGCCAAACTGTTATTACTCCAAGTGCCACAATTCAAAAGTACTTTCTTGAACAATTATTTACTGGTTTTGTTTCTGCTGAGCACCTACACTCAGTTCTGCCAGTGAACAGAATTTAAAGAATAATTCCAAGCAGAAGTTACTAAACCAATGTCACCTAAAGCACTTCAGTTTTTGTATTTATATACACAAAACTGAAGAAGTACTTATATTTACTAACCAAGATAAAACATATTTTGATAGAGATCATATCTGCTGAAATTTTATTTTCCAGGTTTTATCTTAAAATATTTCTATTTTTATAATGATTTAAAACCTGAACATTTAGTTTCACAGCCACTAATAATAATAATGAACCTGTAAATACAAACCAGTGTGATATTATCTACATTTTCTTTATTTTTTAGAATCTTATTTGTTAAGTTTTGAATGTTTAGCTTTTCTGGTTTCTAGGGAGGGGTGAGTGCAGATGGGGTTTTAACTACCTGTTTATTTCATCTGGAAAATGATATGTCTGTTGTTAGATGTGGCTTTGGAATTCTCTTTTAACAGTATATCACTTGTTTTAGACCAGGTGTTGACTGGTCAAATTACAGGAACATGAAGTATAATTTGTACTTGTCAAACAGGCAGCCTTTTCTTAAAGGCATTAAGTACTATCTTTTTCACCTGATTCAGTGAAAAGATATCTAAATGTGTGGTGGGCAGTTACACCCTCTCAACGTGCCTCCACCCACATCACCCTGCGGATGGTGCTTTGTTATCTCAGCACTGGAATCATGCTAGACCCAGCTGGAAAAGAGGCAAAGAAAGTGATGTGGGAGGGGCAGAGCTCTTAGAAACCATTCCTGGTTTTGTAAATAGGAAAAAGCAATTTTAATTCAAGATGATGTAGTTTCCAAGTGATTAAGCCAGAGAGAAAGATGATTTGTTTTTCCAGTGGAATTGGAAAAGGCATGTAGGGAGTCACTACTGCACTCAAGGGTCCAAACTGTCAGACAGAGGGGCCTAACACTATATTCCTAAAATCTCAGGCTATGTTTATCATTAGCCACTAATTTGACATTATAAGCACAGATAAGTCAATCGAAAATATTGGTATTGAGGCCCCTTTATTTCCAATTCGAGCATTTTGGGGAAACTTCAGACTAAGTTTAGTCCAATCTCCTGAATCGAGCATGTGTTGCCCCAGGCATTTCCAAGTTGTTCAAGGGCTGCATTACAGGCTTGGACCATCACCAGCTGTCAAAGTGGTTTTGGTGTGCGAGCAAAGCGAAGCTTCTGGTTTAGTTTCCCTGAAAAGAAACAAAATTTAGTTAGCTCATACCAAAAACACTTTGCAAACTAAACCAGAGCTCTGTAAGTGGAGACAATTGAGGAAATAACTTCAAAACTGCATTGCTGCTCCAGCCTGGAATACCATGCACAGCCTCAGGCACCTGAAAAAAGAATCTTGATTTCCAAAGCAGCCAAGTGCCAAGAGTACCCACTCGCTGTTTACCTTACAACACAAAAACATAACATTAAGCTACATAACAGTGGCAAATTAATTAATTTTTTAAAAAGTCCTACTCAATAGAAACATTGAAGTCTCATCTATTCTTTCTAATGCCTTGTACGATAAATTACTGAATTAGAACTCCTAAGCTGTGTTTAGAACAGGGAACGCGAAGCCAAATATTCAGGCCAAAAGCTACAAAGGTCTAAGGCACCAAGCAGCTGTGTAGATGGCCAGCTCACACTGAAATCACTCAAGCACAGTGAGGTGCCTCAATAATGTTGTGCCTCCTGTCTCCTTCTCCACCAAATAAACTAGGGCAAATAATCTTTAGATTTCTGAGGTTAGATTAATGGATCTTTGCTCAGACAGTTATATAATAATTTTGCACTTCAAATGCAAAAACAACTGAGAGACTTTCAGACTGTAGATAAACTAATAATACACTGCACTTTTAGTTTGTTATTCAAGGGATGTTACACAAAGGGGGATTGATTTTGCAGCTACTTCACTTGAGCAGCTCCAATTTGGGGCAATGGGTGCTTGTGTGGGAAGAACTGCTGTGGAAGCAGTCCCCATAATGCACTTATTGACAAGAATAATCCTCAGTTTTCCTTCAAAGTGATTGCAAGCTGTATCACCATTCCAGTGGTCTTAGATGGTTTCTGTGTATTTTCCCACATGGTTTTAGCAAGAAGTTTTAAAAAGTTATATGGCAAAAGCTTGATTAAAAAGAAAATAAAATCCCTAAATTGGGTCATATGTAGGACATTCCTCTTGGTAATCTCTCTGTATTAGAGAACAGCCTCACAATTTAAATAGAAGTCAACCCAATTTACAAAATTGGATTGGACAAAACACTAGAGAACATGTTACAGTATAGGGAGTCATCATGCATACACAGTGCAGATGCACTGCTGAATGACCTAACTTGCCCATTTGCATCTCTAATTTCTATGATATAATCTCCATTCCACACTGCAATTATTAGAGACAGAAATTAATTTCTTGGTTTCAAGGAAGTTGCTAGAGGAATAGAGGGGTGAAGAGAGGAAATCGAATTTTGCAGAGCCATGATTCCAAAAATAATTCAGAAAAGAAAAATCCTGTAGAAGAAGAGGGTAGAAAGTTATGGAAGAGAATTGACATTCAGCATGCTGTTAAAACTGTGCATTGCCAGAATAGTAGCAACAAAGTCACTCCTTGTTTCTATTGCATTCTAACTGTTTTGTTCTCTTCCACTATTCTTTGCCATTTGTTTTTATATTTACTGTTCCATATACCAATTAAGAATTCTTAGCAGGTCTTCCAAGCAGTAGAAATTTAAATTAGATTACAAAAAAAAACCTCAAAAGCAGAATGAGATTTTAAATGGATCATTGAAACTAACTGCAAAATTCTTTTATCAGAAGGGGGGAAGGTAATACTTTTTAAGAGTGCCTTAAAATTAATCCAAAATGAGTGTCACTTATTTCTAGCGTGTCAGATTTGGAAGGTCTACTCTGAGATTAATGTGAAAGTGAATGTAAAAATATTTTAAGCTTTTTATTCACCAAACTGGAATACCACGAAATGAAAACTTTAGGAAACCAAGGTGGTATCAGCAGGACCAGCCATATAGTATGTATAGTGCCCCAAAGTGTATTCCATTGAGGGAACTGAATTGGGGTGCAAGTCACTCAGGGTAAGAGTTGCTGCTTCTCCTGCCACATGGAATAGTGAAAAAGGTATCTGGCTGCGTGTTTCTTGAAGGAATCTGCAGTTCTGCCATGCAGTTGCTCTGTGTTGTATAAGCTGGCAAAATAGGTGGTCCAACTTTTCCCCCACACTACCACACTCCCATCTTTGCCTCCTGCCCCATGCTGGCATGATGGTCATACGTTGACCAGAATCACAGCTCATCTTGCCACATTTAAACCTGTTATTTTTCACTAGCAAAAGCCAACAAGTAGTAAGCAAGGCAACCTTCAAAAATTGCAGTGTCTGCTGTGGCCTTGTCTGCACCAGTGTTTTTTTTGGGAGTCTCTGAGAACTGACAAGGCTGGTCTAACCCTATCAGTATCAGGGATGCTTGGTGCACAGCTGCACATAGAGCGCCTTAGCCAGTGACTGTTTCAACTCCATCCACACTGCCAAAGGTTAAATAGGAGCTGTGCCCCACCCATTAACAGTGCTTCACGGCCTATGAATAAAAAAAAAAAAATTTAAAAGAAAAAAAAGAAACAAACACCCACATCAAATCCCCTTAAGGAAGAAAGTGTGTCCCTTCCTGTGAAAGGCCTCAATTTCAGAGCATCTCTGCTCTCTGGTGCTGCACCACTTCCCACACACTGTCACAAGTCTCTAGTACTTGGTGTCGTTATTTTCTGGCACCAGGTGATCTCAAATCCTTTCTTTTTTCTAAGTAATTTTCCATTCCTCACACCTATGAAGAAGAGTTTAATAAAGGTGATTCACCTAAAGCTAGGTGATCTCTGCACACAGTTTTTTCTCATTCCTTGGGCCCAGCCAAGGGACTGACCACATAGGACCACAACTCCCCTTCAGGTTGACAATTCCCAGCTCATGGGGACACCAAGACAAGCCTGCTCCAAATCCCAAAATGTGCACAGCCACCTGTCCCTACAGGCATGGCGGCAAGGGGCACTCGGGCAGGTGCTGCCAGCTGAGGAGGTGGCCAGGGAGGGGAGGGAGATCCACTTGAGTACTGATTAGTTGTGGAAGCTGTTGTGTGAGGCCTGAGAAGAGGCACCAGGGAAGAGCAAAGGTGGGGTGAGGCAGCTATGGGGTGGCAGGCAGAGAGGAGTCCTGGAGAGAAGGGAAGCCCAGGCTCATGCGCCTGACAGACCTGGTGTCTGGGAGAAGCCTCTCCTTCAGGCAAAACAAAAACCTGAGGAATTTTCCTGAGGGAGAAGGTGGTAGCCCCTGATCAGTCAGTACCAAATTTAGTCACACAAGCAAGGGATCCTAGGGTTAAAAGTGAACCCTCAGCGAGCCCCAGACTGGGGTGTGAGTATATGAATGCATCATTGCTGAGGAAACTTCATTTCTCTATATTTTTTTCTTCAGCTCCTAAATGGCTGAGAGAACTGCTTCTGCAGAGATTGCTACTTGTACAAAACACAACAGCCTGCTGAAATGGATTTAGTTTATAAAGTAGCTCCCCATCACAGCAGCACTGCAGCAGTACAGAACTGAAAGTCACCTGTACGGAACACTGAAGAAACAACACTCATAGCAACAAAAAACACTCACAGCAACAAAATCTTCTGGGTCAACAAACAAAAATTTGTGAAAAGAAAGAAGGCTTTGATGTCAGTTCTTTGGATTTTGAGCAATTTTGTGAAGTGGTAATGGGGAACCAGGGGATGTTACTTAAACAGTCCAAAGGCTTTGAATAAAGAGTGTTCATAAAAGGCTACTAAGGAAAGCCAGTTGTCAGGAGGAGAAGAGTGGGTAACATCCTGCCAGTCATGGATGCAAATCCAGTTAGGGGATAGCACACAGGGGCAGAGCAGGAATAATTGCTTGCTTCTCTTCACAGCATCTAAGCAGTGGGCTGCCTCTAGGATCAATACAAACAGTGGCATTGTTTAATGTACTTATTGAGGTCCTACTAGAAAAGCTGGATCCGTAAGAGCAGTGGGCAAGACAAGGCTGGTGAGGCACCTCGGTAAGTCTTGACAACACTAAGTAACTGAGTAATGCCTCAGCAAAGGGAATGCAGTGTAGATGAGTGCACAGTACTGCACCTTGGACGGCATGATTTAAACTACTCATATACACAGATGGGTTCTGAATTAATTGTAACCTTTCAACAAAAAGATAGAGGCATCAGCGTGGACAGCTTAATGAAGATGTCTACTAAGTGTGCTGCAGTGGTCAAACCCAGAAAATAAGCTGTATTAAAAAAACAGATGACAGAAGATATTGTAACATGATTATATAAAAAACCATTCATAGAAAATTTCAGTTATCCAACCTCAGAGAGATGCAGAAGAGAAACCTGCCTAGAGAATAAACCAAATGACCTTGTAGAGGTCAACCATGCCAAGTGCTGCTTATGTCCTGAGTTACTGACTGCAGTGCATCCTAGAATCTCAGCACCTTAACTGAGCAGATTGATGATTTTTAAAGAAAGAGTACATGAAACTTTGTTCAATGAAAGACAGATTGGATGTGGCACATGGCATGTTTATGTACCTTGTTCATAATAAGGAAACATGTAAAAGGACATAGTCTCTCAATGCAGCCTGTAACTAATCTGTAGAAAACTGGTCATAAACTGTTACTGTGGTAAATAGCTTTGTTTACCACCAAAACTGAGGAGACTTAAACATACATAAAAAAAGAAAGGAAACACAGTCTCTCTGCTCATGTAAACAGAGTCAGTCCATTAACTGTTGTAATCAGTCGAACTGATTATACAAGCCACGGAGGTACCATTTCATCAGTTGTACAGAAAACAAAAATGACAAGAGCCTTCAGTTTCCAGTGTTCAAGAGTCGGCAGGGTTAAGATAGAAATCCCTCAGATTTATGTCTCCACCAGTGATGATATAGCTGGCGGGTTGCTTTATATTAGAGTTTTGCCCTCTCAGTTGTACGGTCATGAGAGAATCCTTCCTCAGGTATAGTGTTGTTGAATGCCTGATCCATCACGAGTTCTCTAGAAGACATTAGTGTTGCAATTGCTAGTTAGGCAGATACTGAACTTAGTGTACCAGCAGCTTCTCCTGTGCTATGAATACCTATCTTCAGGCAAAATACATGTGACTGAATTTCAGATGTCCTTTTAGCTATTTGTTCTTTCTAAAATCAAGTTCCCTTGAGCTGTGCAAAAAAAAAAAAAAAAATGGAGCGAGGGATTGCTAACCATAATACAAGAGAAGCAATATGACAGTTAAAAATAGCATTAATCAGAGCTATAGACTGAGTTTAAGTCAGCATTAGTCACAGAACTGTTTGTTTTATTGTGCAAGACCTAATATAATATTCAAGACCATATAATATTCAAGACCATAATAATAATAATATTCTTGACCAGTCAACTAGCCTGGAGAATTTATACATGAACGACAATGAATGAAATGTTCAAAACATTGCAAACTGTCAGGAGTTTTGCCTTTAGATGTTAAGACTTTTAGAAAATCTATAAATGAAAATACAGAGTGGTGGATATTTCTTGAACTCTTGGACAAGTAAAAGCAATATGTACATGTCCATTAGTAGTAATAATCCTCTTCCTACCCTTGCATGATGGGAATGGTGGGGAGGCAGGGGGATTGAACAGCAGAAAACCTCATTGAAGTAGAAGTGTAGGTCAGCCTTCACCCTTGGAGGAAATATTTTTCTTAAGATCTTGAAGACAACTTCAGAAGGATGCAATAGCTCTAACACATAGTTGTGCTATCACTGGACACATTCCATACCAGAGCAAATTATATGATGGTTTTTTTTATCGTGTATGCGCATTATAGTGAGGGAAGTTGTTGGATTTAACATTTTCTGTATGAATGGAAATTGGTTATTGGGGTGTCAAGAGTCTGGAGGGAAGAAAGAGGCAGTGGATGTGGTTATGCAAAGAAGTTGTTGAAGAACGTAACTTCACTGTGATTGATAATATGTTTCTGGACTGCTGCCTTCACCCTGTGAGAGATTTGGTGGGGGGTGTTGCATGTAGCTGCAGGAAATGGGCTATTTGGAAGGAAAATTGTAGTGATCTTCCTGGACAAGAGCTATGAGGATTCAAAGTTTGCAGGGATAATTCATCCTGGAGCAGAAAGGAAGCAAGAGCCTCCAAAGAGTCTTGCAGAGGTAATTGGTAAGAGGCACTGGGAGTGGAATATTTAGGACACAGGGAAGGCAGAGAAGAGAGGGGAGAATTTTGTCCTGTTGCTTGGGTGGGACTGAACACAAGGTTATTGGAAGGGCTACCTTTTGGATAAGATGAAAAATGCCGGAGTGGATCCTGCCTACACTGAAGTCAGTGATGGTAATGACTATTTCTACTGACAATAAGGTGGCCAGAGCCCCACTCATGATCTGAAATAAATGCAGAAAACTAGAATAACGGTAAAATGCTTTGATGTCAAATATCTGTGTCCACAGTAGTGACTCTTAGGCATTAACCCAAAAAGATCTCTGCTAGGCATTTTCTAGGAGAAAAGTATCCATTTTTCACACTTTACAGAGAGATAAACTGAGGTCTATGTAGGACTTTCAGAAGGAGAGAGGAATTCAGGTTCTTAAGTCTGATTTTAATTACACTACTGGAACTGGGAGAGAGGAGACAACAAATACCCTGGCTCCTGGCCTTTTGATGAGACCACTGCACAAGCTATTAAAGGACTTGTTTTCCTTTCTGATTACATTTGACCATTTAAATCCATTTAAGCTTCTACTCTAAAAGGAAAAGAGTGCATGCTCAATTCTGGAGTAATTAGGTAATGTTGGTATTATGCTCTGAAGCTGGGAAGTGCTAATTTATGTAAAAGGCGAGTAGTAGTATTATTAGTGCTTGAGTATGATATCATCAGGCTGACGCATAAGAACAGCAAAGTGTGAAAAATTACATACATCTGCTGTGCCTTCCTAAAAACAACTGAAACCAAAAATAATCAATTGAAAAAAAAATTGGTGGTGTAGTTTGCAACTCTCATAAAGATATGTCTGATAAGAAAACAGGGTTTATATTTCCAAATAAGGGGCTACCAAACTTGAGTTTTGAGTAGTTTTAGGAAATATAAACTATTTTGAATATTTGCATTTCTTTGTTTACATTTCATTACTTTTCAGGGGTTTGACTGACTTACTGTACATATTTCAGAGCAAAACTTAAAACGTACTAGAATCGAGTCTGTTGTTTCCAAATCCTAGGGCCCACGAAACAGCTACTTACACAAATGGAACCAACATTTGCTGGTGCCAACCAAAATGAAAGGCTGAAGGAAAACAGGAAGTAATCCACACAGAAAGTGTGTAACTAATCTTGAGAGGGATAGCAGCAAGGCTCCTCTGCAGCAAGCATTCAGGAAGGGAGAAGCACAGATAGGCATCTTCCACACTGAGAATGGCCTGTCTGAGCGAGATTAACCCTTGCCACAGAAAACAAAGATAACCTATCGGTGTTCCAGAGAACAGACAATATGAAGTGTTGGATTGAGATGGGACCCAATTTCAAATATAAAGCCTCAAAATACAGCTTTGCAGTAAAATGGTTCTCAGCTAAAGAAAGGCAGTGAAAATCCACTGAAAAGACAGGTCAGACTGGAATGATTTCCAGATTCTTCATACTTGTAAGAAATAAACCACTGGAGAAGGTGTATGCAAAGTAAGTTGCCTAAAATGACAAACAAGATAAGAAGGTTTATTGCTTACAAATTCTCCTGAACCCGCAGCATATTTCTTAAGGCCTGGAATGGATGGTGCTGGCATTACCACACAGTACACACATTATAATTATTTAATTTAGGAGAAGAACATAATCAAATCAAAGGAGAAAATGTAACTGAAACTGCAACTGTCTGCTGACAATGTATGATACGTGACACCAACACCACAGCTGCTTGTAACCCTTTATCATCAAGAGGGAGGCTAAACGACTTCCCTATTTCTTTAAATGAAAATTTAAAGAGGCAAAGTTGCTGGAGAAGCCTTAATGACCATAGTGATTATATGGAACAACTACTTTCGTACATACTACAACACCATTTTTGCACACACTTGTTTCCTGTACACTGAACTCTCATAGTCCCATGAAAGTCAGTATTTCTCACATGATTTAGAGAGATTCTGCTGCATATTATACCATTAGGTCCAACAAGCATATCCACAGTAAGTGCTTATCCATATCTAAATTGGTGTTCAGCATTGCAACAGAACATTTCTCTTATATAATAACCATTATGTTAATTTTACTAACATTTTCTTCAAGTCAGAACTACTGAAATTGCAAAGAGACAATCTGGACTTAATCAATGGAATAAAATAATTACATTTTTTATTGGGTATTATTAAATGCCAGGCCAGACACTCACACAGATCAGTGTCTCAAGTGGACTGTTGCGCTGTAAAGATGCGATCACCTGAAAATCCATTCCCAAGTACAGACAGTTGCTGGATCTAAGTTGTGTCAATTTGATCAACTGGTGGTCTGAGAAGTTAAGATTTTGTCAACCTTACTCATACTGAGAAGAATCTTACTTCCTGCACAGCCTCACCAACTTAAAATAGAATGTTTGTATGCAAATACAAGAGAATAGGGTACTGTGTGAAACGATCTGCCCAAAAAACATGACTGTTAATCATATGTATAAATGTATCTGTATTGAGGCCCATATTTGTAATCATATTTTTTTTTTAGCATTCCAGTTCACTCTAATAATAAGTTTCAATGATTCAGTGGACTTCGAATAAATTACTTGTCAACTACCAGTTCAATTAATTACAGAATGCATGCAATGAATGATTTAGGTGTACTCATCTAGGTCTAATACATACTTAGAAGTATGCACACTGCTTTCTAATAATTTTAATTAAATAAAGCATCTCATTCTACTTAAAAAAAAATTTTTAAGTCTTTCTTGACCCAAATAAGTAGTACTAGTACATGGCTTGGTCTCCAAGTGAAAAAAATATTTGTTCATACAGCTTAGCTCTGGTGACCGTTTCCCACCTCTGTGCTCTGTTTGAAGCTCATGTTATTCAGTTTACTACAGAAGCTGCCACTGCTTTGTCAAAAGCACCTGAATGTTTCCTTTTGTTATTTCTGGTTCCCACTGATACCAAAACGTAAAGAGTAGTGAAAAGGTCTGTGTTGGGGTTCTGTGTGACAAAGTACAAAGGGAATGATGCTTGATTCATTATTTGCTTATGTGTGTGTTTATTTTAGTATATTTATATCCTCTCTTGCCTCTTCAGGAAACAATGTTCTTAATAAGATTTCCCATTTTTGCAGAGTTACTTTTTCAAAAAAGATACCTTGCAGTGAAATTACACTTAAGGAAGACTCTCAGTTGTGATCACACAAGTTTGAAAGACTGCACTAAGAGGGCATATAAGGGTAAAACAATGGAGCTTGCCATGCTTCCCAGGACATTCTCACATCAATAAGATCATGCAGATAAAGGGTGCAAAGCCACATTCATCATTATCAAAATAAAATATACTGACATGTTACTATCTTGATCCATCTAACAAAGCACAAGAAAATGTGGGTGGGAAGAGAGTAGCACAATTTGCATAGCCTATGTTCCTTAATTTTGACTAGCAATTTTATGTGCACATCTTTGGTTCCTGGCATACCAATAAGACATGCAAGCACACGAAACCCTCTAACATATCCCCTAATGCTTCAAGGAAGTTCCTTGCCCTGGGTAACTCCTTTCAGAAAGATTTGTTGCTAATAAAGCACACCTGTAACCCCAATTCTCAGCACAGTAGCCACTTGCAACCAACACAGAGATGGTTTTATCCAGTGAAACCTGTCAGAAAAAATTAATCCCATACAGACTAATTGAGATAGCACATTCTATGTCTCTTTCTGCATTTCCACTGACTTTCTCCCACTAGCCAGCTCTTAGGAACACAATACAGTTTTGCTTTGACATCACTCCAGTAACTCCTGGTAACATAGGCCACCACTGAAAGAAATCCCCAGTGGGTCATCTCTTCCGCACTTGGGCTGCCCACCTGTATGTCAGGTGCACTACCTCTCTGAATAGTGTCCTTCCCTGGGATAGCAGATAGTTGAAACGGGAGGCTAGATGCTCAGCTCTGGGGAATGCCTGGCTAGTGTCTGGACTAACAGAGGGGAGCTGTGATGGCTTTAGGAAGCTTGTGTCTGATACTGAACTAAGTAAACTGAGTTAATCCTATGTTTTCTGCCATAGTCTGGACTTTGGGGCTGTTCAAACAGCCAGACTTGCCAAGGTAATTCCTTCCTACCTGGATACACAGAGGATCTCATGACTAGACCCATGGTTAATCTTGAGTCCAATCTTTCCCCTCAGTCCCATAAGAATAACAGGTCTGTCAGTAACGCACGTCAGAAAACAGAGTTCCCTTTTAATCAAAACCCCGACAGCAAAAAATCCTAACTGTTCTTCTCACAAAGGGAATTCCAAGGGTAAAAAAAAAGGCGTGTTGAGAGACCAAAACAGATTTCCCTGCTTCCTGGGTGCCCATCTGGAACAAACTTGTCATTTTTCCTCAGGATAGGCAGTGAAACTAGGGACATCCATCCAGCAAACAGCTGGGGACCTGCTGCACCACAGTTCCCTCCTCCATCCCAACTGCCAGGTGCCTCTGGGAAGGGTGGAATTGAAGGCAGAAAATCATGGCTTGTCTTCTTAATGGCAGAGCGTAATCATTTCTACAGAAAGGGCATTTTTTCCAGGATATCATTCAAATATAAAATTTCCTATCAGATAACCCCAGCAGCTGTCCTGACCTGGATTTTCCAGACTGCTTTGTGTCAGCGTGGGAGGGAACACACAGAAACTCACCTCCACAATCATCTGGGACAGACAAGTTACAGAGAGTTACGGATTACATTTTCAAAGTTACAAAAAAAGGACTTGAAGATCCAAGTCCCCCTGGAATTGGTTGCCCCGGGTGCCTTGTTCCAGGGATATACCCCCAGTACTCAGCAAGCTTAAACATTTCCAGTAAATATCTGAAAACACACCATCTGGAATTCTCCTTTGTGATTTTCCTTTCCTTCCTTTCACCGCACTCGGCAGACATTCCACTCTGGAAGGAGTGAACAGGGGTACATCTGCAAGCCAGCCTTCCAATCCAAAATGTCAGCATTCAACCAAGGATCCATCTTTTTCTTTCTTTTCCATTGTCATGTTTGATACTTCTCAGTGATTTGTCCTAGATGGGCCATTCAGTCACATTCTGCTGTCAACTCTACTCTGATGCTTCACTTGAGAAGCGACTCTGTGAATCCTGCTGCTTTCATTCCCACCCCCAGCCATCTCAGGCTTTCTCCTGATATGCGGTGCCCTGCTTTCTTGCTGTATGACTGAGGAACCAACTCACATGCAGAAGACTTTGAAGAATATGAGTGAAAAGATTTCTTTAAATAACTATGGCTTAGATCACAAGTGGCAAACTAATGAGATTCAGGGTTTCCTGAGAGCTCAGTGGTGATGGGCTCATGCTTTGTCCTGCATTCCCTTAGCTGCCAGTCACAACTCTTCCAGCCATTTCCTGGAACGCAACCAACTGACTGTGTTCCCACTTTGCTATGGCCATAAACAATGACAGACTTGCCTTGTCTGGCACCGCTTTGCTGAGCCTTATCTGGATCCCGTTTCAGCCCCCGATGAAGAAAGCACTGTCCTGCCTACTTCTTTGTACGTGGGCTGTAAATTCCTGAAGATACATTTTGCATGAGTGGAGAGTCATGGAGGCTGTGACTTCCCTACCATTGCTTCTGGCAGTCTCACGCCAATTGTCCATAACTCACTTTGGCAAGCTGGCAGCTTCCAGCACCTGAAAGCTGAAAATAGGAAAGGGCATTTGCAGGGTGGTGATACGATGTGTGCTTGGCTTTAAAAAGGATCGCAAACTTAAAGCAGCGGAGAGCAAAAAGGCATACCAGTATCACCATGGATATCTGACATTAAACAAACCACTCGTCATGATACACAGCTGACTACTTGTCAAATGGAACAGGATCTTCTTATTATTCATTGTTTTGTCCTGCAAAACCTGCACACCAATGAGAAGAAAAAAATCTCCAGAAAGGTACTGTCACTTTTCTGACCATCCCTGGCTGTATTGGAGATCCTTGTTCAGTGGCAATTCCCAGACATCCACCTATTCACATGTATTTGAAGACCAAAAGGTGAAATCATGGTGGGCACCCTACTTACATGCTGCAGAAAAGGGAGCTGCAGGATAAGGTAACTTCCTTGAAGTAACTCATACTTTTAAAGCTTCCTGTCCTCCCAAGCGCTTTGATTTCACCCCTGCTGTCCCTCACAGCTGGGATGTCAGCCAGGTATTTTCCTGGCATCCCATGCATGCCCAACCACTACCACCTGTCCACGTGGCTTTGCTAAAGGATTGCAGCAGCCACACGGAGACACTCATCCACACCTCAGTGCATCTAGGAACCCAGCTTTGCCTTCATCCCAAGGAGAGACAAGGCAGAGCTAACCATCCTTTAGGTTTCATAAGCTACTGCAGCCAAGTAAGAACCTGGCCCATCCAAAATGGGGCAAGATGGCTGCCATATGGACAGCCTCTTGAAGCATCCCATTTGCCCTCACCTGTGCCTCCCAAGGGAGGCCCTCCTGCACTATAGAGCATCCTTGCAAAGCACATGGAGGAGCAGAAACCCCATCTCAGCCTACATGATGGCCGTCTTGACCTCAAATTCACAATTCCTTGTGGCAGGGGGAGTGTCCTGCCTGTCACTGTCCTCTCTGTGTGCCCGCAGACGGCTCAAAGAAGAAAAGCAAATACAGGAAGCAGAAAGCCAGGCAAAGGCACTGTGGACAAGTGGGCCACCATCAAGCACTTCCCTGTGGCATGCCTCCCCCAGCCCCTCAGCCCTTCCCTGCTACTTCAGCATGGCTGCCCTTCACAGAGGAGCTAGTGGATCTGGCGCAAAACGCAGGAGCGCCGGCCTCGGGAGTGGGGGGCGGCTTGGATACGCGTGGCCCTTGTCGGGGCTGTGCAGAGAGGCAGGGCTCTGCCGGGCAGGGGGAGCGACAGCGGACATGCCCAGCCAGGGCGATCGCCCGTGAAAAGCGTGTGCCCACCCGCACTCCGCATGTTCTGTTTTTCTTTGCCATTCCAATGAAAACAATCATAAATAACTGTAATAAACCCCACCACACTGGCCAAGGGCAAGAGTGGGTGGACACTAGCTCTGCACAGCCCGAGTGGCAGTGGGGAAAAAGCAGGACACGGAGGGACGAGGGAAGTGGGGAGCGTGCCGGTATCTCCACATACACCTCCCGCATACGGCGCCCATGTTTGTGGAAAAAGGTGGATTTCGGATCTCGCCTCCGGGAGATGGGCCGGCCCCAAGGACGCCCACGCGGGTTCTGGGGCCTCACGCCGGCGGATCCGGGCACCTGCACCGCGGCGGCGCCGGAGGGACGGACCTCGCCCTGCCCGGGCAGCGCTGCCGGAGCGCTCAGCCCCACGCGTGTCGGCGGCCGCTGCGCTGCAGCGACGCGAGCGGACGGGGCGCAAGGGGCAGCGGCGATG
>VZTF01017491.1:502767-522946 GCA_013397755.1 Cnemophilus loriae | reverse complement strand
TTGCTCCCGTTCCCTGCAGAGCTGGGCCGGGGGCTGTGTCTGCTGGGCCGGGAGCTGTGAGCGCTGCGGGGGTGCACTGGGGCTGGGGGCTGTGTGCACTGGGGAGCGTCTGCTTGGGCTGGGGGCTGTGTGCGTTGCAGGGGGGTGTGTGCTGGGGCTGGGGGCTGGGAGCCGTGTGCGTTGGGGGAGGGGGTGTGCTGAATGAGGGATGTTCACCGAGGGTGTGGGGAGCAGGGCAGGGCTGCACCTCTGTGTATGCGAGGGACAGGGTCCCCTCTGTGTGGCTGTGTGTCGGTCCGTGGATGCAGCCGGGGAGCCCCAGCTCTGCCTGCCAGACGGCCCCGCTGCCGGGGAGCGGCACAGCCGGTGCCGACATCTGTGCTTCGAGCCCTGCCTGTCTTCAGTTCGCTCCTTGGCACAGTCACAGCGGCAGTTGGGTCCCTCCGTACCTCTCCGTGGTTTCCCCCACCACCCTGCCTCTCCGTGACACAAACCTGTATCTCTGGTGTGTTTTCTTGGTGGGGAAACTGAGGCAGGAGGTAGGGAAGCAGCAGAGCCCTCTTCCGATCCCTCTCATCCTGAGGCTTGATCCCACGCTTCACCCTGGCTTGTTTTTTCCTGCCAAGTGATGCCAAGAGCCCGGGGGGAAGCGAGGGCGTCCCGGGACACAGCTCCCGGCTGTGTCTGCCCGGGGTCCTGGAGCCGCCCAGCTCCTCCTGCCGCTGTCTGGCACATCCCTGGCCTGGGGCTGCCAGAGAGTCTGGTGGCGGGGCCGCAGGACGGCCGCCTGTGGCTCACGTTGTTGGGCGGTGTGGTGGCCACGGTGGCAGTGGTGGCAGCGGTTGCAGTGGTGGCAGTGGTATCTGTGGCAGTGGTGGTCGTGGTGGGAGTTTGTAGTGGTGGCCATGGTGGCGGTGGTGCCACGGCAATGGCAGTGGTGGCCATAGTGGCGGTGGTGGCCATAGTGGCGGTGGTGCCACGGCAATGGCAGTGGTGGCCATAGTGGCGGTGGTGGCCATGGTGGTGGCGGTGGTGGCCGCGGTGGCGGTGGTGGCGGTGGCGCTGGCCGTGGTGGCGGTGGTGGAGGAGGGCGCTGTCCGCGGTGCTGATCCCCCGCCGCCGTCCCCGGCCCCACGCTGCGAGTCCGAACTGCAGAACCGGCGCGGCCGCGGGTCCCGACCCTCGTTCCCTCCGGCGGTGCTCATGGGCGCGCTGGGGCTCGGGGTCCCCCCGCTTCTCTGGGGACGTCCCGCCCTGCCCCTGACCTTTGATGTGGGGCAGCTCCAGACAGGACTGGTGGGACGGGAAACCACCCAGATCTGTGTGCCCGTCACCCCACGCCCTGCCCTCCGGGCTGGGCACAGCCTTCCCTCCACCGGGCGCTGCTGATCGTCCCGCCGGGCAGGTCGGGCAGGGACGGGGTGTTGTGAGTCGGGCTGGAGAGGGGGCAGGACAGGGGAGGGCACGTGGGGACATGGGACACCAAGGCTCCATCACTCCCTGACGGGTCTGGGACAGCCAGAGAGCAGCTGCCGGCCCTGCTTGGTGCTCCCGGGTAGGCACAGGTTGGCTGATGCGAAGTGCCTGGAGCAGCGCTGCTGGTTGGTGACACTGTGCTCACCTCGGCCCCCCAGAACCGTGTCCCCAACCGCAGTGCCGGTGTCACTGCTCCCAGAACAAAATGTCAACCCATGCAAATGACACTGCGGGAGCGGCTGATTGAAGGGCCCTGCCCCGCCCCGGAGTTGCAATCAAATATGCAAATGGCTCCCGAGGAGGCTAGTGAAGGCTATTAATAGCGGGGATGAGGCTGGGAGAAAGCGTGGTGTTCCTGAGGGAATGAGCCTGGGGATGAGCTGGTTCTGCTTGTCCCTCTGCCCAGCGTGTCCCTGTCTGCAATGCCCTGGGCAGGTGACAGGCAGTCCCTGCGGGGAGCCCGTGGGCACCAGGTATTGCTTTGGCCACCATCACCCTTTGCAGGGCAGGCGCTGCCCGTGTGCCCACTGCCCAGTGCCCGGAGTGTCTTGGTGCTGAACAGCCGGGAAACCCTGTGGGAAAAATCACAGCTGCTGAAAACCCTGGACGGAGATTTCAAAGATTTTGGGAGTCAAACCAGTAGGGATGAGGCAGCTGGGGGGACCTGGGCACTGCTGAGGGGGGTTACTGTGGCTCAGCCTGGGCAGGGAGCTCAGCCTGAGGCAGCTGTCACCACGCAGGGGTAGGGAGGGAGGAAGGGGCTCCCTCTCACCCCCCACCCTTCACCCTGTGCTTCCATACCCCCCTCCCTCTCCTGGTTTCCCTCTATTGCCGTTGAGGCAGAAGATGTCCCTGTCCTGCCAGCTCCAGTGAGAGCACAAGGCACTGGTGGGAACCACGCTGTCCCCAGTGTCCCCAGCCAGCACAGGGGTCTCGGTGTGCTTGGCCCCTGATGCGGCCCCTCCACCCCATCTCTCGGGTTTTGGGATCCAGGAACCATCTGACCTTTTTTTAGAAAACTGCGGAAGTCAGTCAGGGAGTCAACAGTAACTAATTATTTAAAATCTGAAACTGGAATAATTAGCCCAATTAACAGTCTCAGGTGACGTCTGATTCCATCTGATAACGGCCCGAGGAAGAGGGAAATTAATTAACCCGTCAGCCTGACATTTGTAGGTCACCACCGGCTCCTCATGACATTGGGGTGGGCTCAGGGGTGGTTTGGGGGGGTCCCGTCTCTCTTGGTGCAAGGGGTCTGCACCCTTTGGGGGTCTCAGTGCAGGGAGGGGGCTGTGGGTGAGCCCAGGTGCCGCCTGGGGGAGATGGACTGGGGGCTGCTGGGTGGGGCGACGGGGTGCTGTTGCTTGAGGCCAGGGTGCTGGGCAGGGGGACGGGCTGGGTGTCCCCCAGAAATGCCACAGCCGGCCGGCTGATGAGGCGGCAGCTGTGGGCCTTTAAGGTTGCTGTGGAAACGGGGCTGCTCGTTACCGGGAGGAGCCTCCTGCTTTCCAGGCAGGGCCCCCCCATCCCTGCAGGAGGGGACCCCCACCCCGGGCACGTGGGACTGCACAGACCCCCGTGTCTGCAGAGGGACACGGCGAGGTCATGGCCGTACACGCGCAGGTGGATGGCCTTGGGTGCGTAGCCCCCTGCAGCATGGACCCCTCAGCCCAGCTTGCCCTTGGCATGGCCGGTGGTGCCAGGTATGGCCGGCGGTGCCAGGTATGGCCGTGCATGCCTGGACACACCTGGACACGCCCAGACCCACATGGACACTTATGGACACGTGTGCATCCTGACCTGCCCGTGCAGCCCAGCCGTGCCCCCGTGCCCCCTGGGGACCCTGTCCTTGCACCTCGGCTGGCACATGGACCCGGCCTGGCACTGGGGCTGTGCTGCCTGCCCCCCGGCGTGGCACAGGGCCCATGGGGAACAGAGTGTGCCGAGGCAGAGCCCCCGGCCACAGCCTGGTGCTGTGCTCAGCTCTTGGAGTTTTAATGAGGTAAATTGTATAAAAAGCTCCGTTTGCCCTAAATGCCCATCCCTGCGTGAAGCTGCTGCAGCGCAGCCCGGGCACACCCCGGGAGCTGGGCAGGGGGCTACGGGGCTGGGCACACGCTCCCGGGCTGGGCACGTGGCAGCAGCAGGAGGAGGAGGACGACGAAGGCGGTTTACCACATTTGCAATCATTTTCCCTCCTCCCCCCCAAGTTTACAGCTTACCTCAGCGGCTTATCAGCCTCCAATCTCATTAAATCAGGCAAATTGTAGCATCTGATATTTTATGGAGATTAAGGTGTGCGCCCAGACTCTATAATTATCGGCAAAGATGTATTTACAATACCTTGTTGCTAGTAAACAAAAAATAACTTCAGATCAAAGCTCTCTTACAGGGGAATAAATCTGCCCATCGAGCCCCGCTGCGGCGCACGGCGGGGAGACACCGGAGCCGCCCAGGGTGGGTGGGCATCGCGGGGGGACACGTGGGGGGCGTTTCAGGGATGTCCCCAGTCCCACGTGGCTGCTGCGAGTCCCCTGTGCTGGATCCATCCCCAGGGTCTCCTTTGCTGGCATCTCCCACAAGAGCCTGGTTGCACCCACCCCTCCGGCCGCGGCTCCACCGGGGATTTCCACCCCAGGGACCTCCCTGCCGAGACGAGTCCGGGATTTATGGGCACACGTGCATTGCCCCTGGATTCCTCACGGCGGTGGGAGCGCTGCGGATTACCGATGTGGTGACGCTGGTTTATTGCTGCCTGAAGTGGATTTATCCGTGCGGCAGGGCCCGGGCTCGCTGCCGGTGTAAATCACCACGGCACGGCTGGCAGGAGCCTCAGTGCTGTGGCTGCATCCCGACAGGCCCTTGGCATTCCAGCCTCCCTGGGGGTTTCGTGGCCGGGCTCCCCACGGGACCGTGCGCTCCATACCACAGATCAAGTCCCCCTTCTCCATCTCACTCTTGTGCCCACTGAAACGAGAATAAAATGGTGATAATGCTGCAGACATCCTCTGGAAAGGGCTCTGAGGCAGATGAAAAGCCCTTCTTAGGAGTGAGGCCATTATTATTAATAACTCGGAGCAAGGCTGTAAATTCAGCCGACACAGCTATTACGGGAAATGAACCTGCTCCCGTGCCGGATCGCAGGCTGCCAGGTGTGGGATGGGGATGGGCACAGGAGGGCGGGGCTGGATGGCCCCATGGCTGCTGGCCAGGTCATCCCAGCTGCTGGGGCAGCATGGCCAGAGGGGGCAAAAGCACTTGACTCCATCTGAGCTCTCTGGGATGATTTCTTGGCTTTTCTGTGAAGGGTGGAGGTGTGAGGGAGGGATCCTGGAGCGCAGGTCTCCTCCTAGCCCGAAAGGAGGTGACTGAGCCTTGCAACAAGGCTGAGACCTGGCCCAGGCTCAGGTCAGGGGTGATGCAGGATGTGAGGAGCATGGCCAGAGCTGGGTGCTGGGAGAGGGGCCAGAGTGGTGCAGCTGGCCTGAGGCTGGGCTGGGCAGGACCTGCCATGACCGTCCTGGGCTGACTGTGCCCATCTGGGGAGTGTCCAGGGCAGCATCACACCTTGGCAAAGGTTGCATTAAAATAAAAATAACCTGGTGCCATTCAGCACCCGGCGCCTGCAGCCAGGTCAGAAAAAGGCAAAGCTGCCCTGGCTCCCATTCCATCGGGATGACTTCACCTCCAGTGCTGCCACCCCTGAGTGGGGCAGCCCCGGGGCTGGCAGGTGCCCAGGGTGGCAGAGTTGGGCATGGGGCCGGGTAGGGGGTGCCGTGGGGGTGTGGAGTGCCATGAGGGTGCCACACGGCTGTCATGGGGGTGCAGAGCAGCGGCCCTGGGCTCGTGGTGCTGCCTGTACCCAGCTCAGGAGCTTCTGCGGGGGAACGAGCTTTGATATAAATATCTTTTTGCTCAGCACACGACCTACTTTCCAGACAATGCCATTAGCCTCCCGACTCCCTCATTCATCTTCTGCCGTCCTCCCCCAGCCCGCCCCGCACTGGCACCCGTGCCAGCACAGCACACCGGCCATGGAGTGGTGAGCCAGGACGGGCACCTGGCTCGGTGGCAGCATGGGGACCCTGTGCTGGGCTTGGGGACAGCCAGCAGCCCCATTCCCACAGCTGGCAGGGGGCTGTTGCTGCCTGTCCTCTGCCCCTGCTCTGGCTTTGTAGAGGGTGGCCGGATCCCCTTGGGGGTTTCTCTACGCCATCCCACAGGACACTCAGATCTGTCTCCCTCCCTGCTGCCTCCAGCCTCATTCCCTGCAAAGTCCATGCCCTGGCTGGCAAACAGCCTCACCCAGGGGCATCCTGACCCAGGCACAGCCTTGTTGGGTACATCCTGGTCAGGGCAGAGGGCAGAACAGCAAAGCAGCCACGCATTGGCTCAGGGCTGGCCCAGGGGCAGCGTGGGGAGTCAGGACCCCTCCTGAGCACCCCCAGAGCATCCCTGGTGCTGGGCCCACACACATGGTTCATCCGAGGACGATCCCACAGGAGCTCCCACGTGCTGGCAGAGGCTGTGCAGTGCAGTTGGCAGCCGGTGAGTGGCTGGTGGGATTAGGGGCAGGTTGGGCAGAGAGTGCCCGGTCCCACTGGTGTGACACTGCCCAGCCCCTCTGGCTCGTGGGGACAGCCCTGACACCAGTTTTCCCTCAACAGCTGGAAACACCTCTCTGGGCCCACCACCCGCACACCTTCGTGCACCCCTGGGATGAGCCCCCGCTCCTCCCCTGCAGCTAAAATTAAATATTCAATTTGTATTGCTGGTAAATCCTGCAAATCTCTTTTATCTCTAAGCTGTTGTAGCAGGAATATCGGTGGTGTAATCTCCATGGGGGCTCATCCCGCTGCCCTTCACAGCTCTCTGGCTTGGACCACGCTCCCTTTTCCCCACATTTCCCTCTGTGATGCTTCTGGTGGTGGAGCAGGTCTCCAGTGCCAAAAGCAGAGCACTCTATGGCACCCATCCTGTGGGTGCTGCCAGCTTCGGGGACCAGGGTGTGCATGGTCCCCAAACTGTGATGGAGGTGCCCTTGCCCAGGTGATCCAGGTGGTCCCACCAGAGCGTCCCCCATGCCTGCCGTGTCCTCACTCACCAGCCATGCCCCCCCCTCCCCTTGCTCTGTCCCTGCGCTAAGAGCATTGTGCAGAATTATGTATTTAAATATTTAGGTTTTCATCAGCTTTGCAAATTAAGCCCATCCATTAAAGCGGCAGTTTGGGTCCTCTGCTGGTGAGCTGGGCTGTGTCACGCCTCGGGCTCGCTGTGCTCATCCCAGCCCTGGCCCCAAGGGATGCAGCCTGGGAATGGGACGTGATGGCCCAGAGCGTCCCTGCTGGCACAGGGACAGAGGGCTCTGCTTCCTCTCCGTTCCTGGAAACTTCAGCCCCTGCGGCCCCGCTGCGGGAAGAGCCGTGGGAGGGGATGGTGCTGTGAAGGGAACTGGGTGGGATGGGTGTTATTTGAGGTTGGAGTGGAGAGTGCCGCGTGCCGGGGAAAGCAGGATGAGGAGCAATGCTGGTGACAGGTGAGAGCCCTGGCTCAACCAAGCACCTGGCAGGAGCAGAGCAGGGATGGAAGTGCCACCCTGCCGGGGGCTTAGTGGGGGTGAAGCTGGGGATGGAAGGGTCAGCGTGCTTGGAGGGAATGGACAGGAGATGGCCAGAGCTGTCACTGCTGCCACGCTCGGTGCTAAGGCTGTGCTGCCCTGAGCTCACCAAAGAGGCTTTGGAATGATCCCTGGCTTAAGTCATTACACGGCATGGCTGGGGAGGAAAGTGGCTCTTTAAGCCTCGGCAGCATGGCCCCGTCTGGTGGCTCCATGTGGGTGGGAGGGAAAAATGGGGGTGATGGGGAAATGGGGTTCATCCAGCTGCCTGCCTGCAGCTGCCAGCTGGGGCCCCTGGCACAGCCGCAGGGTCTGAGGGCACTGCTGTGGCCCCCAGTGCCTCTGGCACAGGAAGATCTAACTCTTGGGGGATGCTGGAGCCCACCGCCCACCTGGGGCACCACTGGTGGCTGGAGTGAAGTGCCCGGTGGGAATGTGGGCAGAGCCCCCAGGGCGAGTGCAGCACAGGGGGATGTCCCTGCTTGTCCTTCCCTTTGCTGCAGGTGAATATCAGGCTGTGGTGTCTCCATCCCGCTGGGCTCCCTGGTGTTACCTGCATGTCCCCCTTTCCCACCAAGCCCTGGAGGACACCGGAGGAGCGTGCCGGCTGCCGCTGGCCCCAGGCAGTGCGGGCAGATGTCAAGTGTGTCCGTGGGAGGGGAGCTGTCCGTGGGCATCACCGGTGATGGGTGTTCATCCGTGCGGCTCAGCGCCCACAAGCCCTGTGCCAGCTGGCATGGGCTGGGGTCCCTGGAGCCCTGCCTGGCCTGGGCACCCCTCTACTGTGGTCTCCCAACTCAGCCAGCTGCGCTCCTGATGCTCCAGCCGTGGGGTCCCACCTCTGGCAGTCGATGCCCCGTGTGCCATGTCCTGGCTCCTGTGGGCAGGAGGAGCATCGCTGTGGGGCCGAGGGGGCTGGAGGTGCCTGTGCCATGGGGCTTCTCACCCCTGCCAGCCCTTCCTCTGCCTGCACCTACACAGAGATGCTGCCATGGCCCATTCCCCATGCCACCTCTTTCCTTCTCAGCCAACTTCCTGGGATATGGCTGCCAGGCCTGGGTGTTCCCCATCCTAAAGGGCTTTTGAAGATGTGGCTGTTCCACCAAGATCTGGATTTGGGCTTTGCAGGGATGGAGTACCAGACTCCTTTCTCCACTGGCTTTGCCTTGGCAGCTCCAGGATGCTCCAGCTCCCTTGCACACCCAGCACAGCAGCACGGTTCTTGCCCCTGGAGAATCAGGTCTGGGGCCGGAGTGGGTGGTCCTGGGCCGCGTGTGCTGTGCAGGGAGGGGGTTCCTGTTCCCCCAGTGGTGGCAGCAGCCGGAGTCACCGGTGTTGTGGCGGGGAGTCCCAGCGCTGGCGGCTGTGCCGGGATCCCGGGCAGCTGGGTGCGTCGTGGCCGTATTTCCTCGCTCTGCTCCAGGAGTAATTGCTCAGATGGGGACGTGGGGCAACTCCCATCCCTCTCCTGGCATGGTAATGAGTGAAGAAGACTCAAAGACAAATGGCTCATTAAGAAGCAGTGCTGCATTGCAGGATTTTTCATCCCACCAACCGCTGCATCAGCAGAGGCAGCACCTCTCGCGCTCGCTCTCCCAGCCCTGGAGAAGGAGCTGTCAGGCAGCTGGGGCTGGTGCCAAAATTAATCATGTGCTTAATAACGTGCCCAGCCCGTCGAACGGCCTGTTCTCAGCCTCCCGGAGTGTGGAGCGGGGCAGCCACGCTGGACTGGAGCCCTGGGGCACCGTGGATTCAGGTTTGGTGCCTGGGAAGTGCCCGTGCTAGGGCAGAAGGGATGTGCCAGGGCAGGGCTAAACCAGGGGAGATGCCCCCAGCCTCGGGGTGCCAGAGTCCCCCAGTTATGTCAGGGTGCCAGAGCGCCCCAGCTCTGTCGGGGTGCCAGGGTCCCCCAGATTTGTTGGGGTGCCAGAGCCCCCCAGCCCTGTCGGCCCTTCTCAGTGGCCTCAGTAAACACTTCTTGCTCCACTCACATTTGGAATCCTTCAGCTCGTGTTCATCTTTCATGACTTTTTAAAAATCTTGCCTCATCCGTTTTTTCCAGCGGTGCCCGGTTGGATCCTGCCCCTCGCAGTCCTCTGCAGGCAGTGCCTGCCTGCAGCTGCTCTGTTTTCTTTTATTAACAGTAATTGGTTTTGATTTCCTGATTGCAGCCAGTGTATTTTCCGTGATCTTCACATCCTGCTCACACTCTTTTCCTCTTTCTCTTTCCCTCTTTCCCTTTTCTTTTTTCCCCCTTCCTTTTCTATTCCCTTTCTCTTTCTTCACCTTTCCCCTTTCCCTTTCCCCTTTCTGTGCTAAATTAGGTGATCTCTTACTAAGCCCCTCTTTTTTTTTTTCTCCAGGCTGAGTAAATTTTACTAATTCAGCCTCATAAAATAACAGAGCAATTAGTAATAAAATAAAATGTTTGCTTTCCACAATCCTTCTCACTTACAATGAGCTGGGAAAGAGTAAATAGATTAAGAGCACGTTGGAAACGACCTGGCAGTATTCCATATTTATTTTCTTCCGACGACCGTAGATCAAATTTGTTCAGCCCCTAAGTGGGAAAACCACTTTATTTTATTTTTCTCCCCGGCTCCAGCTCGCGCGCGGTGCCGGGCGCTCACGCTGCGTGTTTGTTCTCTCCCGCTTTCATCCCAAGCCATAAAGGTCCCCAGCAGGACCCAAGCTGGCAGAACCTCGCATTAATTTGCAGAGCAGAACGGGCCGAGCTTGCACCTCTCCCAGGCTGGAAGCTGGAAAAAAGTCCCTCTGCTGACGCTGGAAAGCCGGGGTGGCGGGAGGAGGCTTTGTGGAGCGAGCAGCCGGATCTGGAGCAAATGAAAGTCGATGGCGAGGTGGCCGCTGGGCCGGCTCCAGCACCCGCTGGCAGGGAATTGCATAACAGGATGGGACTGGGGATGGTTTTGGGGCTAAACTGGGTAAAACACGTGGCCGTGGCCGTGCTGAGCTGTCCCCGTTGCTGTGCTGGTGTGGGGTGGCCCCAGGGGAGGATGGAAGGCTGGGCTGATAAGAAATACACAGGGAGGTGGGTCAGGCTGGTTCTGGGGAGGAACGCCCTTGCTCTGGCTTCATCCCCCTCCTGTTCCTCCCCCAGAGCCTGCTGCCCCAGGGATTCCCAGTGTGGAGGAGCTGCTGCTGGCAGGGCCATGAGGACAGCATCCACCTGAGCGCCGGGCGGTGAGTGCCACCAACAGGCTTCGCTGGGACCCCGGCATGGGCTGCCCATGGTGGGGCTGCTGGGGAAGGGTGGGGGGCCAGGACCGCCCGAGTGCAGGGCCACCAACCCCAGATCTTGGGGTTAGACCTGGAAGTGTTGGAAAACCTGGTCTTGCCCTATGTCAGGGCGGTCTGCCAGACCCAGACATTGTGGTAGGGTTTTGATGTCCTCTCACCTCCCCATTGGTGTTCCTGGAGCTGGAGGAAAGATGGGAGCATCCTGGGCACTATGGGGTCCCACGGAAGCTCAGGCTCCTGATGGGTCTGCCCTGAATCCCTGTGGCCCTGGGCCTCGGCACAGTGCTGCCTCCAAGGCGGGGATCTCACGGGACAGCTGCCGGGAAGTGGAACTGCCTCTGCCAACTGCTCCTATGGGAAATTAAGCAGGAGGCTGAATTTCAGGATGGCCTGGAGCACCAGGGACTACGAGCCCCTCTCTGCCCTGTGCTGACCCTCGCAGTGGGGAGAGACGTCAGAGGGAGGTGGTGGTGGGGAGTCGCTGGTGGGAGTTTCTCCAGGCGCTGGGTGCAATAAAGGCAAGGAGTGAGTTATTTGTAATGGTAATTATGCTCTTCCAGTTTATCCTAGCACATAATTGTGTGGGCGGTAGGTTCCCACTGGTGGTAATTACCCTGGTGTTAAACGGCACAAAATTCAGCTGGGCTGGGTTTTTCCCCCCCTGACTTGAATCTGTGCTTTGGTGGCACAAATCCCTCCATCCCAAGGGCTGCTCAGTGGAGTGGCCTTTGGCGGGACACAGCTCCAGCTCTCGGCCATCTGCCAACGAGCCACGCTCTGGCCGGCTGCCCCAGTCTCATGTGCCAGCCTCCTGCCCACACTGCCCTCCTGGGACGGGGAGAGGAGTGGACTCAGTGGCCTCTCCCATCCTCTGCATGTGGCCATTCCCACTGGCACACGACACCCTGGGCTGCGCTGCCTGTGCTGAGCCCCACAGAATCACTCCCGACCCCTTCTCCATCCCCAGATTGCCCTCAGGGAGCTCCGACAGGTCCCCGGGCAGGGTGTAGATGCCTGTGTTGCTTTAGTGAGCTGGGACATGGATCCTCCACCACGGTGTGTCCCCACCTGCTGCCAGCGCTCCACAGGTGCGGGGGAGCTGCGGCGCTGCCTCGCCGGCGGTTCCGGCACTGTTGAATTCCTGCACCTGCTGAGCACAAAAGCCCGGCGGGCTCGTGCTGACGGGCTCCGCAGATATTTTGACTCCTTCTTGCCGCTGCGGCAGCAATATTTGGATCAGCTGAGAGCTTCCCTCCCCGAGCAGGAGATGATAGCTCAGCCCGTGGAGGCAGAGCTGGGCTGGGAGCCTGTCTGTCCGTCCTTCCATCCTGCTGCTCGAGCCCAGGGCAGGGAGGCAGCTCCATCCCACGCTGCTGCTCCTGCTCCTCGCAGCAGCTCTCTCAGGAGGGGAGAGGCATCTTCTCCACCAGCTGCAGCATCCTTCCGTTCAGGTTAAGACGCAGCAATTAGGGAGCCTTGTTAGAGCAGGAGCGGGATCTGAGGACGGGGAGTGGCGCAGGACGGAGCCATCCAGCTTCGAAGCTGGCAAGGAAGGTGGTGGTGGCTTAGGGCAGATGTGTTCCCAGGGCCCTGTCTGCTGCTCAGGGCTAAAACACCATCGCTGCCCACCCCCACACCTCTTGGGGACCCCCAGCCACTCTCCCCTCCGGGGCTGCTTGGGGGCAAAACCCCCTCCTGCACAGCCCTGGCCATCCCAGTGTCCCTCGTTTCCAGTCTCCGTGGTCTAATCCCCATGTGCCGCAGGGAACGTCCCACGGTCACCTTTTCCTGCAGCCAGTCTCGGAGACGTGCTGCCTGCAGCACCCTGCCCAAATATGATAACAAGAGCGTTAACGATGCCTGTTAATTAGCCGAGATACTCCGGAGAATAAGTAATTTCCTCATTCACAGTCAAACCAAAGACAGAGCCTTTGAGGGACCATAAGGCAGACAAACTTCCATGGGTGCGGGCAGCTCCGGTGGCTGGCACGGGCTCAGCCTGGCTCGACGCCGTCCGTCCTCCTGCTTCGGCCTGGGGCTGCCCCTCACACAGCACAGCCACCTCTGCTCCCGGCTCCCCATCCAGAGGGCTTGCAGGGCAGGAGTGCCCTGGATCGTGGGTCTGCATCCACAGCTCCATGTGGGGCTGGATGGAGACATCAGAGCGTGGCCCCCCCGCGCCCCGCAGCAGCTCATTAGCGGCGCTGTGAATCGCGACGGCTGAAAAACTCAGCCGGAGCCGCTTTCTAATGGAGAAACACTTCATAATATTTGGTGTTGGAGAAGAAAACAAGGATGTGCTGATGGCAGCGTGTCCTCCCTCGCCGTCTGCAGGCCCTGCTGCCTGCATCGCTGACGGCAGCACCTTCTCCTTCCCACTGTCCCCTCCGAGCACCTGAGCTGGGGGTAACCCCGGGTGCCTGGCCCAGGCACTGTGCTCCAGCACGTGGAAAGCCAGGATTCCGGTGCTTCACGAGGCCTCACCCAGGGCTGAATCTTGCCCTGGAAGCTTCCCAGCCTCCTCAGCTGGTTCCTGTGAGGTAGCCCAAATGTTCTGCAGGTGGTGAGGTGCAGAGGGGATCTTGACACTGTGCCTGTCCTTGTCCCCACAGATGAGCCCGCAGGGGCATCCCTGCAAGATGCCGAGGCTATGGGGCGGGTGCTGAAATGATGAAGGGCTACCATGGGGAGCGTAGCCAGACACAGCCCTCCTCCGGCCACCGCTGCCGCTGCATCCCAGAGGACTGCGAGCATCCCGCCGACTACATCCCGCACGGCCCCGAGGGCCGGCCGCCGTACCTGCTCAGCCCCAGCGAGCCGTGTTCCCTGGAGCATCCCTACTGCCCGGCGCGGAGCCCCGGCGCGGCCAGTGAGTGCCCGGGTGGGCCCCTGAGCGAGCCGCCCTCCGCCAGCGCCAGCAGCACCTTCCCGAGGATGCATCACGCGCAGCAGCCCTACGACTCCTGCGACGAATGCATGGCGACCGCCCACCCCTCCAGCAAGATCAACCGCCTGCCCCCCACGCTGCTGGACCAGTTCGAGAAGCAGCTGCCGCTGCACCACGACGGCTTCCACACGCTGCAGTACCCCCGGGCCGGCGGCGCCGAGCCCCGCAGCGAGAGCCCCAGCCGCATCCGCCACCTCGTCCACTCCGTCCAGAAGCTCTTCGCCAAGTCCCACTCCCTGGAGGCGCCGGCCAAGCGGGACTACAACGGCGCCAAGATGGACGGCCGCGGGGACGGCTACCACCACCACCACCACCACCACCATCACCACCACCACCACCAGTCCCGCCACGGCAAGCGCAGCAAGAGCAAGGACCGTAAGGTGGACTCCCGGCACCGGTCCAAGATGTTGGGCTGGTGGAGCTCCGACGACAACCTGGACAGCGACAGCAGCTACATGGTGTCCGGCCGGCATGCCGCCGACCAGGGCACCCAGTACTGCGTGGACGCTCCCGAAAGTGCCTTCAGAGACTTGACCTTGAAGAGTCTAAAGGGCGGCGGGGAAGGAAAATGCCTGGCCTGTGCCGGCATGTCCATGTCTCTGGACGGCCAGACGCTCAAGAGGAGTGCCTGGCACACCATGACCGTCAGCCAGGCCCGTGAAGCGTACCCCAGTGCCGGCGGCACCGAGAAGACCTTGATGCTTCAGGAAGCAAAGGCCAAAGACCGAGCGTACCAGTACCTGCAGGTGAGGGGCTGGGCAGAGTGAGGGGACTGGGGCTGACTGTGCCATGGGGCGAGGCAGGGCTGGGACCCTCCATCCAACAACCTGGGATGCTGCAGCTCTGCTCCGTGTCCCCAGCGCTGAGCCGCATTCCCACGGTGCTGTGCCGGTCCCCGCTGTCCCCTCGAAGCCCATCTGCTGCCTCCTGCCCTGTGCTGGATTTGGAGTCAGACCAGCTCTGTCAGCTCAGGGCCACCAGCAGCCCTGTGCCCCGCTCCCTTCTCACTGTTTTTATCCTGCCTGTGTGCCTGGCTGGGTGCCACCGCCTGTCTCATCACCGGGCTCCCTTCTAGGTCACCCCCCTTCCAATTAAAAGCTAATTAACTCTTCTCTCTCTTTCCCGGGGGAAGGAGACAGGGAGCAGCAATGCCGTGCTGGCCAGGGGTGGGGGTGGCCAGGGCTCATCTCCGCTGGCAGCAGGGGCATCGGGGCAGGGTGCTGGCCCCACTGAGGGCCCTGGGGCACACCATCCCCCTGCCACTGCCCTGTAAGGACCCCGTGGTGCTGGCGTCAGCAGCACGTGGTGGGACTGGTACCCGATACGTCAGGCGGGTGCTCTGCTGGCATGGGTGGGATTTGGCCCAGACGCTCCTGCCGGGGGGGCTGTGAGGTGGGAGCTGCTGTGCCACCCCGCGCTGTGGGAATGGGGAGCTGTAGCTGTTAGGAGGAATCTGCTCTCCTGGATTTTTGGGGCTTTCCAAAGGGGTCAGAGCCCCCAGGGTCTGTCCCTGAAGCTCTGGAGGTCATGGGGAGGGCAAGGGAGTCGGGCACATGTGCTGGATTTGGGCTGGGCTTGGGCTGGCACATGGCTCGACTCTGCATCCCACCCGTGGGACCCCAGCCACCGTGTCCTCCCATGCTTGCCTCCTGCTCCAGGTGCCGCAGGACGAGTGGAGCGGGTACCCAGCGGGCAAGGACGGGGAGATCCCGTGCCGACGGATGCGCAGCGGCAGCTACATCAAGGCCATGGGCGACGAGGACAGCGCCGACTCGGACATCAGCGCCAAAGTGTTGCCCAGGGCGGCCACGCGGCGAGACAGCTACCGCCGCTCCTCCAGCGCCGACCAGGCCAGGACCAAGTAAGGGCTGTTACCTCCCGGCCCCATCCCAGCACCGCAGGCAGCAGCGGGACCATGGGCCAGGGCTCCCTGGGAGGACAAGTGGCATGTCCCTGCTCATGGCATCATCCCCACTCACAGCACTGTCCCTGCTCATGGCACTGTCCTTGCTCACAGCCGCTCTCCAGCACAGCAGCACTGAGCCCTGTCCCTGCTCTGTGTCGGGGTGGACATGGCTGTGCTGGGCTTTCAGGGGGGACCTGCTGCTGCAGCCACATGCAGAGCGTGGGGAGAAGAGGCATGTTCAAAGGGGGATGACTGAGACGTGCTCCAGTCCCAGTGGGTGACAGTTTTGGGGGCAGTGAGGAATGGGGACAGCAGCAGTGACCAGCGGGAGCATCGCTGCGGCTGCGTTTCCAAATGCTCTGCTGGAATGTGTTGCTTTTGGTGCCATCCCTTCTATTCCCACTGTCTCTCATTAGGTTTGCAAGTAGGCACTATTCTGATTCATATATCTGTAACTGTCCCAGCTGCTGCACGCCACCGCGAATGCTCCCGCGGGGACAGAGCTACGGGCGTTCCTTCACCACCGGCCAGGTACGTTCCACAGCACAGGTTTCACCGGGCAGATTGGGGCACGGATGTGGTGGATGTTGCTCTGAGCATCCCTTGCCCTGGCTCAGCCTCACCCACCGCTTTCCCCAGATCAACGACGAGCTCAACCACCAGTTTGAGGCTGTCTGCGAGTCGGTTTTCGGTGAGGTGGAGTCGCAGGCCGTGGAGGCACTGGACCTGCCCGGCTGCTTCCGCATGCGGAGCCACAGCTACCTGCGGGCCATCCAGGCGGGCTGCTCCCAGGACGACGACTGCCTCTCGCTCTTCTCCATGTCGGCCCCTCCCGGGCCGCCCATCACCAGCAGCATCCTGAAGCCCAGCACTTGTGAGTCCTGGGGGGTAAGGGCTTGGCTGGGTGAGGGAACCCTGCATCTCCCTGCCTGCTCACCTGGGCACCTGCCAAGGGCTGCTGCTGCCCTCCTCCTGTCCCTCGACCCCTATAGCGCCCAGCACAGGGTGTGAGCATCCTGCTCATCACTCAGTCCCAGTCAGGGGGCTGCTCTGTGTCCCCAGCATCCGTTTGCCATCCCCTCCTTCCCTCCACGTTTGTCCCCAACTTTGCCTCTTGCTGGGTGCTGCAGCAATGTGGCCAGTGTGGGTCTGAGGGGTTTTCCAATCCCAAAAACTGGCCAAACAGCCCCTCTGAGCTCCAGCCTGGATCTAACCCAGTTTAGGGGCAAACCCTGTGGGGCCATGATCCCCGTGCTGTGGGAGGAGATGGGCAGCATTCCCCGGGGCCCCTGTTCGTGGTGGGAAATGAGCAAATGTCTGTGTTTTCACGTGCCTTTTCATCCTGCGCCTCTCCCACAACAGCCTTCAGTTACAGAAAAGCTCCACCTCCCATCCCTCCAGGAACCAAAGCCAAACCTCTCATCTCCGTCACGGCGCAGAGCAGCACCGAGTCCACCCACGAGAGCTACCTGCCCAGCGAGGTTGCCCGCAGCCCCGCCTGGTCCAAAGATGCTGCGGCCCGCTGCAACTCGGCCGAGAGCCTGGACAGCTCCAAGGTGACAGCCGTGGCCCTCGACCTGCCCCCGGTCCAGCCCCGTGCCGCTCCCAAGCCCTCCACGCTCATCATCAAGGCCATCCCCGGCCGGGAGGAGCTGCGGAGCTTGGCTCGGCAGCGGAAGTGGCGTCCCTCCATCGGTGTCCAGGTGGGCTCCGCTCCTCCCCGTGGGCTGCCCGAGTGGTGTAGGCGATGCTGAGCCACCACGCTGCATCTTGGGGCTGCCCTCCAGCGCTCTCCCTCTGCGTCTTGGCAGGTTGAGGCCGTCTCTGACTCGGATACGGAGAGCCGGAGCCAGAGGGAGTTCCACTCCATCGGGGTACAGGTGGAGGAGGACAAAAGGTACCACACGCCTGGGCTGGGCTCAAACCTGCCACACTCGCTGCACTGAGGCATTTTGGGTTCCCAGGGGCTTCCTCAGCTCCGCACACCACCACTACCCCACAGCATCTTTTCCCTCTCCCCTCTGGCTGAGACCCCAGAGCTCAGCACCATTCCCATCCCAGGCCAGCTGCCCCCACCTGGGGCAGGATCTGGCCTTTCCTTTGCCCTCGCTGTTGCCCAGGGAAGAGGCTGCCCGATTCCTGCCCTGTGCTGGGTCTCCTCTGCTGGACTCAGCCCTTATCCTTGAGCCCATGCCAGGTGCAGATGAACCTTTGGGCATTTCTGCAGCTAACCATGACATTTTGGCTGGGATGGGAATGCCAGGTGTGCCAGAACCTGCATGGCCTGCGGGAGGGGAGCTCCGGCATTGTGCCCACGCAGCCCGGTGCACGCTCCTCTCCATCCTCGGTCCAGTGCTGGTAGCCATGGAAACAGGCTAAGAGCAGAGGAGATGAGGGACTGGCAGATTGCAGCTGCTCAGGGTTGTCCCTGTGGCCCTGAATACTCCGGGATCCACCCCGGCATCCCCAGCACCATCCTGCATGTGGGCATCCCTCACCCTGCCCCTGCCACTGCGGGGGGACAGGACAATCCCTGCTGGCCGCGAGGGTCCCCACGCTCTCCCTTTCTCGGCAGGCGAGCGCGCTTCAAGCGCTCCAACAGCGTGACGGCGGGCGTGCAGGCGGACCTGGAGCTCGAGGGCTTCACCGGCCTGGCCGTGGCCACCGAGGACAAAGCCCTGCAGTTCGGGCGGCCCTTCCAGCGGCACTCCTCGGAGCCCGAGTCGGGCCGGCAGTACGCCGTGTACAAGACGGTGCACACGCAGGGGCAGTGGGCGTACCGCGAGGATTACCAGCTGCAGTACGACACGGTGGAGGTGCCCCGGCGGGACGCCTGGATCGAGCGGGGCTCCCGCAGCCTCCCCGACTCCGGCCGCGCCTCCCCGTGCCACCGCGACGGGGAGTGGTTCATCAAACTGCTGCAGGCAGAGGGGGAGAAGATGGAGGGCTGGTGCCAGCAGATGGAGAGGGAGGCGGAGGACTATGACCTGCCCGAGGAGAGTGAGTCGGGTGGGGTGTTGCAGCAAAGAGAGGGGCTGGGGATCCTGGAGAGCTGAGGGGGGCACAGTCATTGTCCTGCACTGCTCCCACCTTGGAGCATCTTCCCTGCCAAGGCTAAAGAGGTTGGGTGAGGGCAAGAAACACTGGGAAACCCTCTGGGGCTAGAGGGATCTGAAGGAAAAAAGAGACACGATGTGCTGGAGGGCTCTGAGCTGCTCGTGACTGTCTGCTCTCCCCCCCAGTCCTGGAGAAGATCCGGAGCGCGGTGGGCAGTGCCCAGCTCCTCATGTCCCAGAAGGTGCAGCAGTTCTACCGCCTCTGCCAGCAGAACATGGTGAGTGTGGGCAGCGGTGCTGGGGGTCAGCTGTGGTGGGGAAGGGAGTGCCTCATACCTTCAGCCAGTGACTTTGTGCCACCATGGAGGGGAGCTGGACATAGAGCCCCCCAGCACTGGGGGATGGCCCCATGGCCAGCAGAGCAAATGTGCCACCAATGGACAAGGATGACACTCTGTCCCTCTGTCCCCACAGGATCCCAACGCATTCCCTGTGCCCACCTTCCAAGACCTGGCTGGCTTCTGGGACCTCCTGCAGCTCTCCATTGAGGATGTCAGCATGAAGTTTGGGGAGCTCCAGCAGCTCAAGGCCAACGGGTGGAAGATCATGGAGCCCAAGGTAAGGGCAGGGCTCTGCCACTGGCACTCGTCCCTGTCACCTCTCCCTCCCTCCTCATTCCCAAGCAAACCTGCACCCAAATCACTGCTGGGCTCTCACTGGTGACTGCTTTTAGCAAACGCTTGAAAAACAGAACTGGGAAAAAGCGAGGCTAAAGAAGGGCTGTTCTTCCACTGTTCTTCCAGCTGCCTGCAAAGGGCCAGGCAGGGTCCCGGCACGGGGTAGATAAAGGGGTTTGCAGCCCTGCCTTGCAACATGTGGGAGGGTCTGTAGAGCCTCTCACCACGGCTTTGGCTTCGGCACCCACAGCAGCAGCTGTGGCGAGCCCACTGGGATGCCCATTCCCGGGAGGTCCCAGCCTGAAGCTCCTGTTGTCTGTGCAGGAGGAGAAGAAGGNACGCATTCCCTGTGCCCACCTTCCAAGACCTGGCTGGCTTCTGGGACCTCCTGCAGCTCTCCATTGAGGATGTCAGCATGAAGTTTGGGGAGCTCCAGCAGCTCAAGGCCAACGGGTGGAAGATCATGGAGCCCAAGGTAAGGGCAGGGCTCTGCCACTGGCACTCGTCCCTGTCACCTCTCCCTCCCTCCTCATTCCCAAGCAAACCTGCACCCAAATCACTGCTGGGCTCTCACTGGTGACTGCTTTCAGCAAACCCTTGAAAAACAGAGCTGGGAAAAAGCGAGGCTAGAGAAGGGCTGTTCTTCCACTGTTCTTCCAGCTGCCTGCAAAGGGCCAGGCAGGGTCCCGGCACGGGGTAGATAAAGGGGTTTGCAGCCCTGCCTTGCAACATGTGGGAGGGTCTGTAGAGCCTCTCACCACAGCTTTGGCTTCGGCACTCACAGCAGCAGCTGTGGCAAGCCCACTGGGATGCCCATTCCCGGGAGGTCCCAGCCTGAAGCTCCTGTTGTCTGTGCAGGAGGAGAAGAAGGTGCCTCCCCCGATACCAAAGAAGCCGCCGCGCTCCAAGGTGCACCCGGTGAAGGAGCGCTCCCTGGACTCGGTGGACCGGCAGCGGCAGGAGGCCCGCAAGCGGCTCCTGGCAGCCAAGCGAGCCGCCTCCTTCCGCCAGAGCTCGGCCACTGAGAGCGCGGACAGCATCGAGATCTACATCCCCGAGGCGCAGACCCGGCTGTGACCGCAGCCTCCGCTTTTCTACCCGGACTGGACGGCGCGGCCGTAGCTCACTGTGATGGGGGGCCGCGGGGACACCCTGGGGCAGATCTTGGCCCCACTCACAGCTTCTCTCTTTTCTATCTTAGCCCTTTCCGTGGATCCGACGGCGGGTGAACGCAAAGCC